>KQ030654.1:8799-51390 GCA_000956045.1 Hirsutella minnesotensis 3608
GGCGAAGGTGATGTGTAGCGACGAGAGGAGCGGAAGAGTGTGTCGCGACGTGAGGAGCACTCACTCTCATGGCCCCCTATTCTCTTAACTTTGGTATATAGGGGGTCAATGGCCAACGGCCAAAAACCCCACTCTTGAGACCGCATGTCCAATAGGGCAGGAGGGATGTACGTAGGCGGAAACGACGGGAGGGAGTGACGCGGTGACTAAGAGGCTGGGTGACAGGAGGAACCCGCCCGTCCAATGAGACAGGTTGCTTCAGCTTCCATGGCTGCATATGCTCGAACATGATGTTGTTCAAGCAACTGTGGGGGTACACACGTCCCGAGGGGCTATAAGAAGGGGGCTGCGCCCTCCTCTTTCTCTTCACTTCTTCTTGTCCGGTAGACATCAGGCGACTTTGGAGCTGACGCGAGAGTAGTACGGTACTGTGCACATTTTCAAAGCAGGCGAGGTCTTGCTTTTCCCAACTAACCCAACTGATGCACGGAGAGTAGGACTCCAGGACAGTCAGGACATCGCTTCGCAATGAAGCGTGACCGTAAGGCGGTAGAAGGTGAAGACCGTATATCGGGCAAGGTTCTATCTAATGGAAAGACTCGAGTGACGTCTTCTCCCGACCCTGATGCGGCCTCAGGTGCAGGTATATCCCTGGCTGTGTTAGGCAGGCCTCTCGGTCCCGAATATGTTCAGAGAAGACCAGGCCCTGGGGGGGTCAAGCTGTCCTACTTGAGCAGCGCGGATGCGATCTCGTTGGCAAACACCATGTTTGGCTGTGACCGATGGAGTTCGGAGGTGATGGATCAGTCTTGTGAGACGCGCGCCGAAGGCAGTCCGGCCAAGTGGATGGCAGAGGCAGTGTGCCGAGTCCGGGTGACCATATTTTGGACGAGGAGCGGGGCAGCTCCCACGTCTCATGATGGGACAGGCTTTGGCGGAGGCGAAAGGCGTAACACGAGAGCGGAAGCCATGGAGAAGGCCGTCAAGGAAGCCGAGACGGACGCTTTAAAACGTGCTCTGCGCCTTTTTGGAGAGGCTCTGGGCAACTGTCTCTACAGTAAGCCCTATCTGACATGGATTGAGACGATACGAGCCCGAGAGGGCAAGCAGGGCGCAGCAAGACAATATTATGCGGCGACTCTTGTGCGGAAGCATAATCCGAATTCTCCTTCCAGTAGTCAGACGACCCTTTCGTTTCCAAGACTGGGCAGTCCCGGTTTGAGCAGACAGGCAGCACGTGCTTTGCCGGTAAGCGAGCAAGACGAGGAGGACGAGTTCTTTGAAGACCTCGGCTTTGAGATGTAGTTTGAATGAGGGCGGGGCCGACATAGTCCACTGTGCATGGCTCTTGTATCGATCCGATTTTGTCAGTGTTCGTCAACCGTGATTAGACTATAAATGCCTACCCAAGCTCTTCGCCTTGACCGTGGTCCGTTCGTTTTCTTTTCTTCCCACATTCCTGGCTATCAACTGCGTCCCATATACCGCAAAGCCCCAGCCCGTTTACAAGATAGCCACATTCAAGCACTCTACTCTGAGCTTAAGCCCCGCAGGGATGGTCACAACTATGAAAAGGCACCGCAGGTGCATCGAGGCCGAAGGTCGAGATGCGAAAGGGCAGCGAGCCCGTGGCGAGCGTCACACAAGATACACATGTAGATTGAATAAAAGCGTTTACAAGATTTCCCACCCAAACAAACACTCCAAACTACAATTCAACCCCAAACACCACAAGCCCCATTTGTAGAGCCACAGAGACAATCATGTGGCTGGTGGGTAGACCGAAAACGACTAGGGGGAGAGGAGGTTGTAGTAACAGCCGGATGACGGAAGGAAGGAGGGTGGTCGACGGGCTGCAGCTTGTGTCAACTTGCATGTAGACCCACTCGCACTTGTTGGGCGCAAGGAGCCCGGTCACCTGGGTGGAACAGAGTATAAAGACCATGGGTCTCTCCCTCTTTCTGGGTTTTTGGAACCTCCTCCTTTTCCATTCACTCCGGGCACAGGGTGCTCCGGGCTTTCTATTGACACCGCATGGCTGAACTGCGCTGGCACATTTCTGTTCCAGACACTCGCACAAGCACGATGCATTTGAGAGAAATGTTTATTTCCGGCAAGACGGATCTCGCCGTCTTCCTGGAAGCTTTTCACCTTGATCTGGCGTCTTTCCTGGGAACGCTGCGCAAGGCCAAGGCAGTCGTCACGGGAGTGCAGGTGATTCTCTTCATGGCCGGCCGGTGGAGGCGGGAACGGGAGTTGAATGCCAGCCCGTTAGTCCTGGACGTACTTTGTCACACACCGGAGGCGAGAGCGGCAGTGCAGCGCATGTTGAGACGTGCACATTATTCAGTCTGTGAGACTTCTTGCTGTCACAGTCTCGGTGAGTGGAAAGGCATTCCTCGTCAGAAGCAGACATGCATGGTTAAGGGCAGGTTCATGCAGCGTGCTGTTCACCTCATTGAGCTTCCCAGACCAGCTGTGCAGACGGCGTTGAGCCGTGTTTACGGGAGTATGGCGGGCACATACATCACGGGCGCAGGTAAAGCAGTGTCGCTTTTCCCCCAGCTCACGTTTGCCGAGAGACGATGCTGGGTGCCGAAGCGGTATTCCGATAAGGCCCGGAGTTCTGTCGCAGCCAAGTACCGCGGCTGGAATCTGCTGCAACCGGGCGAAAGAGCCGGTAAGGAGACGAGCGAGTGTCCTCGTAAGGTGGCGGACTCACTGTGTTGGATTCTCTCCTTCGACACTGATCGAGGGATTCTATTGCCAGAATCGGCACCAGGCATGTGCGTACAGTTGAGGTTGGCTGCCTCTGGATGCCCCTGCCCCGGCCGCGTTTGTCACTGACACTGTAAGCAGACTGGGGGACGGAAAGGATTCGAGAAGACTTGGACTGAGCAAGGAACAGATGGGTTATGCGGAGTGTTTCCCGTCGATGAGGGCATCTATGAATGCTGATGGCTGCCTTTTCGATCCCCAGGATTGGTTGTGGACAGGGAGGGCCAAACCATAGTAGGGCTTGCGGATTTGATCAAATGTGTGACCGCGTTGTCGACCAAGAAGTTGGGAAAAGGACAGATGTGCTGAAAGATTAGAGTGGTTTATATCTCGTTTACAAGCACACCCAAGCATTTACAAGCTGTAGTTATTCAAGAGACGGCTACTAACCCCCGGAGGGATGGCTAGAGATATGAAAAAAGCCACCGGCAGGGTGCGCCGAGCGTAGCGAGGTGCGAAGAGCGACCGTAGGGAGCGATAGCCACAAGAGATACTTGATACAGACTGAATAAACGCGTTTACAAGTATTCCCTAAAAAACAAATACTCTACCTGTAAACCCTCTCCAAGCACTTCCGTTGGCCTGTGAGCGGAGCGAACATGTGACCGGAGGGAACGCATCGAGCGGAGCGAAGATGGCCGTGGGGAGTGGAACGACCTGCCGGAGGCACCCGAAGCCGTGGGCGAGGGATGGCATCGTAGCGGCTGCAAAGGCGCGAAGACTGCTTTGGCCCCCTATCCCTCTCTTAACTTTGGTATAGGGGGTCCATGGCCAACGGCCAACGGCCAGAAATGGGTACGTACTTTAGACTGCATGTCTTTTTAAAGGCAGGAAGGATGTACTATGCCGAAAGGAGCGGAGCGGATGCAGGCGGTGGTAAAGCCAATCAGAGGAACGAAAGATGGCTGGTTACATGCAGAGCTCACTCATGCATGGTGTTCAAGCAGAATGTGGGGACCACACGACCGAGAGGTATAAAGAGGGCAGGGTCCCTCGCTCTTTCAAAACTCAGGAGGGTTCTTCTTTCCTTTCCTTTTCACCCAGCGAAGTGGTGTTTTGCGCAAAGCAAGTAGGGACGGGGAAACCGTGACCGGACTGCAGAGAGCAGTCTGCATAGATGGAGATATGATACTCCCAGTCGACTTAAAGGACCTCTGCGTTGAGCACGGGCTGGAAGAGAAAGACAGATGGCGCGACTGGAGGGAGCTGTTTAAGTGGAGCGAGTTGGAACGGAGTGAATGTGGACACAAGTCCTCGAGTCAGACGACCAGAGGGAGGCAAGCAAGGTAGGTTGAAGCAACGAGAGCAGCCGCGATATAGGGTGAAGCCTGGAGTCCCTTCTTCGGATGAAGGGTTTCGGGATCGAGAAGACCGGCTTTGAGCCAACCCACAGATGAATTGGCCACGGCCGCCCGAGTGCGGCTGCAGATGTGAGCACAAAAGATGTCGTCGGCTTTTTGCCCGGGACTGGTGTCTCCATTGGTTCATCCTCCACTGGACTGTGGGATGCTTCATTCCCACGGATGTGGTGGTCAAGAGACTGACGGCTTGCCTTGGGACTTTACCGTTTCAGACATGGGGATCCTGCACGCGACGGGAGGGCGTAGTGGCCTACCGCCTCTTGGTGTACATTGACCCGATGGGGCGCGGATTGGCGCCAGACCAACTGGAGATTCTTTTGATGCCCATGCCCAGTGTAGACTGGCAGCACTTCGTGATAGACGAGTGCTCTCTGACGCCCTTTCGATGTTGTTTGGGCT
Organism: Hirsutella minnesotensis 3608; assembly: GCA_000956045.1. Classification (NCBI taxonomy): domain Eukaryota; kingdom Fungi; phylum Ascomycota; class Sordariomycetes; order Hypocreales; family Ophiocordycipitaceae; genus Hirsutella; species Hirsutella minnesotensis. The sequence continues at coordinate 13,338 of KQ030654.1, forward strand.
TCTTGACCGACTGTGTGCCCCTGCTGGTCGCGAGGATTGCAGACGAAGATGTCACCATATTGTTTGGAGATGAGAAGCTGCGCCTTCACCTGGATCACGAGATGTCTAGTTTCATCTCGATTGCGCCATATCTCCCAGGATAACGCTATCAAAGTGTATGTCCAGCGCCAATGGGGGCAGGCACGACGACGGAAATAGAGAAACCACTCTGCGTAGAGCAGGCCGGCATAGAGAGCAGGCTGATTTCCCACCTTTTCGGCGAGGGAGTGGGACAACAGACTTTGACTCTGCCCACTTTTGCGTATCTCTTGCCAAGCAAGATCAATGTGGATATAAGGGTGACTTAGCACCCAAACGTTTACAAGATAGCACTCTTCAAGTAATCGACTCTCAGGATAAGCCCCGCAGGGATAGTCACGACTATGAGCCTTACACCCGCAGGGTGTGCGGTGAGGCCGAAGGTCGAACCGTGAAGGGCAGCGAGCCCGTGGCGAGCGTCAACCAGATAGAGATCTAGATTGAATGAAACCGTTTACAGGTATTCTCTCCTAAACAAACAATCCAACCGTAACCCCAAAACAAACACTACCAATCGTAATCCAACCCCAAACACTTTCCGTTGGCCCGCGACTGGAAGGAGCGTAGTGACCGGAGGGATACGCATCGACCCGGAGGGGAGATGGCCGTGGGAGTTGGGCGACCTGACGGAGTCAACCGTAGCCGAAGGCGAAGGTGTCTCTTTCCGCAGCGCGAGCGGAGGCAAGAGCTTGGCCCCCTATTGCTTTCTTAACTTTGGTATATAGGGGGCCCATGGCCAACGGCCAAACGCCCCACCTCTTTTGAATGGAAGTCTTTTATAGGCTGGAGTGATGTGAGTAAGCCGAAAGGGACCGGGGGGAGTGAAGGCAGTCAGTAACAGCTAATTGGACAGGAGGGACAATGCTGGTCAAGGGTCTGGTTACGTCAGTTTCCTAGACCCACATCCAACTTGAACGTGTTCAAGCGGGAGCGGTACGGAGTATATAGACAGGCAAGGTGCCGCCCTAGTTTCCTGCTGATGGAAGACACGCGGACTCTTTCGCAGACCGGCAGTCCCACGTAAGACGGGTCTTTGCGGTGCCATCTATGCTCACAGCACCTCGATGAAGATACGAGGGATTTTGTTTCCCTTTTGCCCTGGTGAGGTGTTTGCCAGCGGCTGCGATGTCATACGTTTGCAGCACATAGGGTAGGGCCAGGTCACGAGATAGCGGCAGCTAGATTGGTTCGCTGTTGTGTTGCACATGGCAGTCAGGTGACTTGGCGTTAGCCACCCAGACTACAACGCGACAAGACGCGTTCTAGACGAAGGGGTCGGTTTATTTCCTTCGCCCGGCAGCGATCCGACCGAATACCGGTTTTTGCGTCACCACGTAAGGGCCCAAGCAGGCTCCTTTGAAGCGCACACTCGTGCTCCACAAGTCCTTGATTGGACGGTTCGTCAAGGATTCAAAACGCGTCATGACGCGTCCCGATAGGCACCGGCTGGAGCCCCCAGACGGCTCCGCACGCTTTCAGTCGGCACTCGACGTTCTCTTCCGGGAAGACGCCGCAAGGCAAGCATTGGATGCGATATGCCCTTGGTTCCGCATTTATTGATGGACGATGGACAGGAGTCGGAACGAGCAGATTTCGTCAGAAAATAGCAGCACTGTCCACGTCGATCGGCACGTGAGGCCCTTGGTCAGTCTGTCGACAGGCGAAGAGATTGAGAACTTCCCATCCAAGGTGGATGAACTAGCTAGACTTCGAGGTGAGTCCACGGATACACTGCAAGGGCATGTTCTTTGTATTTTGGGAGATTAACGGGTATGGCCCAGCCGCCGAGGTAAATCGCATCCTGGCAGAATTGAAGCTCGATGTAGATGGTCGTCTTAAGCAGCGAAGACGCAGATTGTTAATCGCTTGCGGTATCGAGCAATCCGGCCCGTAGAGGGACTTGCCCTTTTCCATGTATCCGATCGTACGCTAGTCCTGTACGAGGTTGCGGGGTTATCGCCCCCTTGAGCCTGATTTCACGATAGCCTCACCTTTGACGTGGGATTACCGTCCGCCCGCACATCAGTTGTGATCACACCAACAGTCTTTCTTAAGGAACTAGGTTCTCAAAATGTAGTCTGAGATGATTTGAATGCCTTGCCTATCGCAGTAGATGTTGAAGTTCAAGTCCAGATGATTATGGATTGACACCGTAAGCGTTTACAAGGAACAGACTGAGGATAAGCCCCGCAGGGATGGTCATGACTACGTCCCTACCCCGAAGGGGTGCAGACGGGCCGAAGGTCCGGCTGTGAATGCTTTTGTTCCAAGTAGATAGATTGAATACACACGTTTACAAGATTTCTCACAAACCCAAACACTCCAACTCGTAATCCGTTTACAAGATCACTTAAAAAAACAATCCAACCGTAAACCCAACCCCAAACACTCGCCGTTGGCCCGTGAGCGGAGCGAACGTGTGACCGGAGGGAACTGTCGAGCGGAGCGAAGACATGCCCGTGGGGAGTGGAACGACCGACCGGAGGTCAACCGCAACCCGAGAGGGTGAGGAAGAGTGTGTCGCGACGTGAGGAGCACTCACTCTCATGGCCCCCTATTCTCTTAACTTTGGTATATAGGGGGTCAATGGCCAACGGCCAAAAACCCCACCTCTTTGGAACGCAAGTCAATTTATTGGCTGGAGAGATGTACGTAGATCTTTTGAAGGGGACGGGAAAAAGATGGTCCGTAACACCCGCAGGACGGAGGCAGCGAAGGGTGGTGGACTGCAGAGTCTCGCTCATGCAGGCATATGTGCTTGAACATGTTCGAGCAGAACACCGGAGAAGGTATAAAGGGACTGATCCCCTTCCCCCCGGGGCACGATTGGAAAGGGACGACTTGTTCTCCTTCCACCCTCTGACTTTGTCAGCATCGAGGATTTGCTCTTTTGCTGAAGGATATATTGTGAACTGTGTGGCAAGTAGCCATTCACTCACCTACCCGGGACGAGGGAGCAGGATAGAAGGAACAAAGAGGCGGTTGGTGCCGGCTTACGGAAGCATCAGATCAGGTGACCGCGCGAGGAGCACGTGTTTACCGCCCCACGCTGGGCATCACTAGGGTGACGCGACTGCACGCCATTCCTTTGGACGACTGTCAGACGGAGTTCTCATCTTGTCATAGGCAAGGCTCACTGAGCGAGGAGCGAAAACATGGACGCGAGAGCAGCCCCCCGCCAACCGGACTTCGAGACGATCTCCAGCAGCTTTGATGCTTTGTCAGAACAGTTTTCCCTTTGTGGGAATTTGCCAGCAGTGGATGGCGGTGCTCGGCTGGTCGATATGGTTCTCTCGCGAAGAGAGCTATATGGAAAGGAGGAAAAAGTCACAAAGAAAGAATAAGTCAGATCAACCGTATAGGTCTCCTGCGAATGTGTGTATTCATATATCGTTCTATTCCGTCTTGATCTGCGTTGCCGCTTTATATTCTTGTGATGATAGGTATGGTGGCGATAATGCCACCCAGGCAGCATAGATGACGATATTAGCTAGAAAGTTCGAAACCATTATTAATATGGCATTACGAACTGCTTGCTGTTTTTAGGCAACAGCGTGAATGAGCGTCTTTATCTTGACAGGACCTATTAGTCATCCACTCGTCAAGCAAGCTGCGGGCTTCACAGCCGAGACCGGACCTTCTTCTCAACACACCCCCTTAGCTGTGGCACTGGCCTAGACCCTCTAGGAAACAGCTACACACAGTCAAACAGGGCCTCTGGCATGTGAGCATGAAGGTAGGGGCAAATCCCTTTTCGCTATCCAGTCTCGGAGTGTCTCCAGGCGAGCTTCTTGCCAAAGTCGATCTTTCAGGTCCACTATTCCTATTAGCCTTTGGAAAGACTGCAGCTTCTGCAGCGGGAGTGCCTTTGTTAGACCGTCTGCTTTCATCTGTGCCGTAGGCACCCAATGCAGACGTATCCTTCCTTCTTCGATCTCCTGCCGTAGCCAATGCTGGTGGATATCAACGTGCCGTAGCCGTGTTGATAGCTTCGATCCTCCTTCTAAGAGTCGGATGGTCTGCGTGTTGTCACACTCTAGCTTCAAAGGGCTAGGAATCTGGATCTGTAAGGACTGGAGGAGGCGGCTGAGGAAAATAGCCTCCTTGGCGACTTTCCAAACCACTTTCTCCAAACTGTAGTCCCACACACAAACACTCCAAACTAAACCCAACCCCCCAAGCACTCGCCGTTGGCCCGCGACTGGAAGGAGCGTGTGACCGGAGGGAACTGTCGAGCGGAGCGAAGACATGCCCGTGGGGAGTGGAACGACCGACCGGAGGTCAACCGTAGCCGAAGGCGAAGGTGTCTCTTTCCGCAGCGCGAGCGGAGGCAAGAGCTTGGCCCCCTATACTCTCTTAACTTTGGTATATAGGGGGCCCATGGCCAACGGCCAAACGCCCCACACAGAGGAACGAATGTCCAATCAAGGGCAGGAGTGATGTATATAGGACGGAAGGAAAGGATTGGATGGAGTTGGTTCTAAAGCCAATCTGACTGGCGGGAAGATGGCTAGTCTCATGCAGATGCTTTAGCTTACATGCATGGCGCTGTTCAAGCAGGAAGTGGAGACGCTTCACACGGAGGAGTATAAAGGGCGGGATGCCCGCCCACCTCACAAATCCCGGGAGCGTTCTTTTCTGTTGTTTGCTCAAGCTGAGCAATTTTTTTTGTTTGTTCCCACTGAAGCAGGTGGACAGACTCAGTTCATTGATCAAGCTGGTCACTTGACACGAAGACGTGGAGCGCCACACATTGGGCGAAGCGCCCGACACTTTTCTTGGCTGAGGAGCCAAGCGGAAGTTCTTGCGTCTGGAGCAGACAGGTGAGAGGATCGTTGTGACGAGAGTTGCTGTCGCCTTTGCCCTGGAGGCCGTTCGTTTTCTGCACGACGAGGCTCGTGCAAGAGGAAGCGGAGTGTCTCGCCCACAATTGTCGGGTGCGGCCTTCAGTGGAGCACCGATAGGACAGTAACGGAGTTCTGTTGTCTCTCAACAGTCGGACAGAGATGTCTGCGACTCACCTGTTACCAGCCTCGGGTTGGAGGAATGGCAGCCGGGAGAGTGCCAACATGTGTTGTACGCATCCTGAGTGCGTTCCGGTGGAGTCAAGCCGCCAATGGTGTCGGCGCTGGTTTTTCCTGCGATGGGAGGCGTCGGAGCCTATCATGCCGTCGGAGATGCTTCAAGAACTGGAGAAGGGCTTGGGAAGCCGGAAATTCCGCTTTTGCGCAGCCTTGACTGGAATCGGACTCTATGAGATTGTACTACGGGTCGGGTTGGATGACGGCCCGACGTCGCTTTCGGCTTTACTTCCCGCGCCCACGGTGTCGAGGTTTGACACACAGCGGAGCAGGGCGTGGAACTTGCGATGTTGTCGCTTCTCTCTCTTGTACGACGCCAAGGCCTGGTCGAGAGTTTTGCATCCCGGAGAGGGCAAGGTGACGTTTGGTAGTATGAAGCTCATTGACGAGCTGGTAAAAGAAACGGGTGATCTTTTTGAACAATTGGCCGAGAGCGAGAGGCAGAAGAAAGCGTCCGTCCCAGGCATAACCTGAACTTGTGTCATTCACGACTCCCCGAGGATAGCCCGGTAGTTTATAGGGTAAAAGCTTGTGCAATGAAGCGCGGTAGCCCACACGTCAGACTGCCTCACCAACCAGACAAGTATGCACCGAGGTAGATATTGCCTTTAGTCGATAGACAGAAGTTAGGCCTTAAACCGTTTACAAGGTAATACATTGCAAATACTCTACTCTGAGCTTAAGCCCCGCAGGGAGAGTCAGAGCTATGAAATCTACCTCCGCAGGAGGTGCGGACAGGCCGAAGGTCTGGACGTGAGAAGTAGCGAGCCATAGGCGAGCGTCATGGCAACCCAGTAGTACAGATAATATACACACGTTTACAAGTTTATTTAAAAAAGAAACACTTTACTCGTAAACAAAACCCAAACACTCCAAACTAAACCCAACTCCAAACACACCCCGTTGGCCCGCGACTGGAAGGAGCGTGGGAGTGGAACGACCAGCCGGAGGCTACCGTAGACCGAAGGGCGAAGGTGTGTGTAGCGACCGTGGGGAGCGAAAGAGCGTGACGACTGCAAAGGAGGCCTGCTCTCCTCCATGGCCCCCTATTCTCTTAACTTTGGTATATAGGGGGCCCATGGCCAACGGCCAACAGCCCCACACTCTAAGAACGCAAGTCAATTTATTGGCTGGAGAGATGTACGTAGATCTTTTGAAGGGGACGGGAAAAAGATGGTCCGTAACACCCGCAGGACGGAGGCAGCGAAGGGTGGTGGACTGCAGAGTCTCGCTCATGCAGGCCCATGTGCTTGAACATTTGTTCAAGCAATTCGTCGACGGGGGGAGGAGACAGATATAAAGAGGGGGAGTCCCCCCCAGTAGGGCGACCGTTAGGCAGACTCAAAACTTTTGACACTTTTCTGTCAGGATCACGGAGTGCATTGTCTTTTCCACGGGGGAAAACGACTCGATTCAGGGTAGGTAGGCACCCGAAAGTAGGAGTTGTCCCGGAGGATTTTGCTTACGGCAGCACGTATGGTCAGGTGACTACGCGCATTGCGTTACTGCGGAGACGCGACACGCCCAGTTCGTTTCGTGCATCCTTGGGCTAGGCGCACCTTGCTTTTGCAGCTAGGGAGCCATTTTCAGGATTGACTACTCGAGAAGAGTCTTTCTTGTCCTTGGCCATGGAGCGGGCACTAGAACAGCCAGACTTTAGCCAGGTGGCACAGAGCTTCCGGGATGCGGCAGACCACTTTGAGCGATGCGGCAACTTACCAGCCGTTGATGGCGGTGCACGCCTGATGCAGGCGATGGAGACAGTGATGGAGCGCCTGACGGCCCTGGAGCAGACGATGCGTCGTGGATTTGTCGACATGGGTCAGAGGATGGATGCATTTGACCGCAGGGTCACTGCCACGTGAGTCGATCTGTTTCTCTTCGGGCATGGCGCTACTGACCAGTTCGTACTGGCAGGGATGCCAACGCAGTCGTGAGGATCGAGAACAGTGCCGCCAGGAGTAGAGATGCGCGGCTGGTTCCCTTGCTTAGCTCGACAAACGGCGAGCCTATCGTGGACTGTCCCGCGACCATGGCGGAGGCACTGGCTTTCCAGAGTGAGTGCTCTGTTCATTACCGCCCCCAGGATCCGGCCCTTCTCTTCCATAGTCCCGGGTCTGGCTAACTTGTCGTGTAGCGAGAGATGCGAATCGGTTATTGACAGAGCTTGGCTTACCCACGCAGGGAGGTTTGGAGGAGAAGCGGAAGAGGATACTCTTTGCTATGGGAGTTCGCGGCATGGACTTTTAGTATGATGCTGCCGTCTCCAATGTTGTATGGCTTTGTTCGGCTTTCATGTTCCTTTTGGCTTTCATGTACGAGCATCGGCGTTGAGGAGTACACACCATATTGGAGTTTCACGGCGACTTCACGGCGAGCCAACGTGCGTCCACATTCTATAAACAAATCTTGTAGACGAACGAATACTACGAACAGCCACCCAAGACCTTCTCTCAAACGTTTACAAGATGGCCTCACTCATAGAGACGGCTACTGAGCCCCGCAGGGATGTTCATCACTATAACCCTTACACCCGCAGGGTGTGCGACCAGGCCGAAGGTCTGGGCGTGAATGCTTTTACTCCCAGTACATAGATTGAATAAATCCGTTTACAAGAACATTTTAAAAAACAAACACTACCAATCGTAATCTAACCCCAAGCACTTCCGTTGGCCCGCGACTGGAAGGAGCGTAGTGAGCGGAGCGAGCTGTCGAGCGGAGCGAAGACATGCCCGTGGGGAGTGGAACGACCTGCCGGAGGCACCCGAAGCCGTGGGCGAGGGATGGCATCGTAGCGGCTGCAAAGGCGCGAAGACTGCTTTGGCCCCCTATCCCTCTCTTAACTTTGGTATATAGGGGGCCCATGGCCAACGGCCAGAAAATGGGCACGGTACTTGCGAGTGAATGTCGGTCACGGCAGAAAACGAGGTAGATAGGCTGAAAGTGACGGGGAGGAACGAAAGCGGTTAGTAGCACCCAGAGGACGAAGGACGGAGGGTGGTTGCTGATGCAGGTTACGCAGTTTCCTTGCATATGCTTGAACGCGTTCAAGCAGATAGTGGAGACACTACACGGAGAGGTATAAAGGGCGGACGCCCGCCACTTTTCAGACCCAGAAGGGCGTCTCCTTTTCTCCTTCTTTCTTCACTCACCCAGGCAGGTGGTCCATGGGGCGAAATCCGTAAGGAACTTCATTTCCCACCCTTTCCGTGGGGAGACCGAGGATCCGTTTGCATTATGGGTGGACCATGAACACACGGGGCTTGGCAAGGAGCATGCAGACGAGGAGTTGGCTCCGCGATGTTTTCTTGTGGAGTAGTCTTGTACTCCCCTACAGTCCAAGTGTGGACGGTCAGAGGTGAGATGTCTTGCAGGCAGCCAGAAGCGGCACGGTCGCACAGTTGCCGCAGTGGTTTGGACGCCGTCTCGTACATGTCTGCCTCCCCTTTGCGCTGGGCAAGCTAGCCAGTCAACCGGGGACTTGATCCATTAGATGAGGTCTTTTCAAAGGGAAAGGTGAGGGAAGACGAAGTTGTCTTTTGGCGGGCGGGCGGACGGAGGAGGAGACGTCACGGCATTGGACTAGAACCGGCAAAGACGCCATTGATATGCAGTCCTGGCAGCTGACTGAAAGGAAGCGGACGAGAGCTTCTGGGTTTGCTCATGAGGATGAGGCTGGTCTTGTCGATGCAGGGCAAGAGTAAGAAAAGCCACTGCTGGCGGTTGTTTTGTGTCCCCTAGCCCTTTGGGGGCGGTTTCGAGTGTTGATCCAACGCGGTATATCCAATTCCCTGGGTGTTTTTGCCTTGGTATTGCGAACAAGGACATGGACGGTTTGAGCGAGCCCTTTCATGCCGCGTGATGACGCGTCCGAAGTGGAAGTGCTGAGGACAGTGAATACGGCGCGTCAAGTTTGGAGCGACTGCAGGGTGGCGTGCCCCGCATCGACTGGGGATCATCCCACTTGCCTAAACGGGTGGTCGCGATAACCTCACGCATCGCCCTGCGCTCACCTAGAGACGGTAGGATCGTTATGAACACGGATGCTAGAGTAGAACAACTCACTCCCAGATCGTGAAAGACGCATGGGGAATGGCTGGCAGAGTGTACGTTTACACACGTAGAAGTGTGACCGTGTGATCGAAGTTGTATCAGGCTTTCTATAGGACGCATTGGGCTCATGCATCCCCGGCTACCAATCAACCCCACATAGGAGCGTAGGCCTTACCCTTTTACTTGAGTCGATACTGCCCCGGCTACCGACTCCATCTTCCCAAGATGTTCATGACTATGTCCCCTACACCCGCAGGGTGTGCGACCAGGCCGAAGGTCTGGGCGTGAAGGCTTATACTCAAGTGCTACAGATTGAATAAAACGTTTACAAGTTAATTTCTAAAACACTCTCTACAAACGTAAACCCAAACCCAAATGCTACCAACTGTAATCACACCCGTTGGCCCGTGAGCGGAGCGAACGTGTGACCGGAGGGAACTCATCGACCCGGAGGGGAGATGGCCGTGGGAGTGGAACGACCAGCCGGAGGCTACCGTAGACCGAAGGGCGAAGGTGATGTGACAGCGACGAGAGGAGCGACAGAGTAGGGCGACTGTAGAGGAGCACTCACTCTCATGGCCCCCTATTCTCTTAACTTTGGTATATCCCTCCGAGTGCCCGAAGGCTGCAGTACAAATTTTGCAGGGATCTGCGCCAATAAGAGGATAACGAATTAATGATACATTGATTGCCTGCTAAATTATATGGTGATAGAAGTCCCAACAATCCCCACTCCTACACAAAGCTACATTACACTCCTGACAACCCCAACGTGACTGCCGCACCCTCTGACGATTGAGGTTATCGTCATCTAGTTCGCCTAAAGGCGCCCTTTGTTGCTGACTTTGTGAGCGAACCTCACCCAATCTAAAGCCTCGGCAGGCCACACACCTACTGCATTTGCCGCGCCTGATCTTATTGTGTGCCGAAATAGGCAATGTTTCGGCGCCGGCCCGATATCTCTGCCGTGATGTGCCCTTTGTTGCATGCCGTTCAATTAGCTGATTAATTAGATGCTGCCGCCAACGGACTTGGGAATCGAAGGCCTGCCATTGTGGGCTGCCTCTCTTCTGTAAGAGAAAGGCATTGATCAATGCTGTATCCAATAGGAAGCCGTATGCAATAGCCTTCCAACCTCCACGCCGCATTATATGATCATAGCCGAGATAACTGCGAAGTTGATCACCCACATCAACGCCGCCCATATAGTCATTGTATTCGACTGTTGCGACCGGCAATTTAAGCTTCTTGATATGCTTATCTTGGAACTCTTCTTTGATAGCCCTTTGTTGTGGTTTGGAGATATTAGCTGGCCGCTTCCGGATACGTTCTTCAATCTCTTGACCCGTATGCACAGTTGATAGCATAAGCACGAGGGCATTGTCTTTCCAGGCGATCTGATTGACAAGATTATCAGGCGTTGGATAAGCTTCAAGCATACCCCATGGCCATTGTAATCTGCCTTTTGAGTCATCTGCCTTTAATTGTATAAGTCGCTTATCTATTCCAGCATTGGTCCGTACCGTTCCAGTAGCGCCAATGCCACGCTGCCGGAGAGCAACAAAGAGGTTTGGCGACGAAAAGAGGTTATCCAGAAATACGTGATAAGGTTGTTCTGGAAGCAGCTTTATTAAAGCAGGCACAACGCTCTGTGTCGGGTTAAGATAAGGTTGTTCATTGTTGCTTGGCTTCTTGCGTCTGACTGGTCTAGCAACCGGGCCCATTGCCTGTTTTGGCAAGTGCCAGATCCAAGATAGGAAATAACCTCTTTGTGCTGAAGCCCATACCTTATAACCTTTAGGAATTGGCTTATTTGGCACCCTTGTTGTCTGTTTCGATCGGCCTGTATAACGGATCATACACTCATCGATAGCAATAAGGCTGCCCGGATTATATAATCGAAGAGACGTTCGCTGGATGTGATTGGACCAATCGTTAACGTAATCGAAGTCCGTTTGAATAAGGTTATCTGGGTCACAAAGGCGAAGGTTCCGGAGAAGCTGTTGGAACCGATTAAAGGTCATGAACTTAATAATCGGATGTGTTGGACGTTGTGTACCAAGCCGTGATGTCATCCAATGGTCTTGTACTCTCTTTTCCCTATGTAACCCTAGGTAAATCAGGATAGCAAGCCAGATATAGACCTCATCGGAAGTAACTGGCGTCCATCGAAGTCTTCTAGAGTGCTCTGTTGGCGCTTGAGAACGTGAAAACGGCTCTTTGTTAGTCCAAAGAACCCACTTTTCGACGAGATCGGGTGGAATAAAGGCTTCAAAGAGAGCCAATGGCGTATTAGGAAGCTGCCGGACTTCCGGAGGCTGGAACGGCACTTCAAATGGCAGAAAGTGGGTGCCGTGGGTAGGCAACGGCGGAAGCGCTGGCCGGCATGTGTTATCGCTCGGGTGCTCACGTAAGCTATTGTCAACGCGAATAAGAAGCTCATCATCGAATTGGTTAGTCACTGCTACCGGGCGAAGGGGATCCATTAGTATCGCGAGAATCGTTTGTATGGTGTTTTGCTAGCTAATGTTTTGACGTGGCCTCTTAGTACCTCTAGGTCACGGGATCGGTACAGGGGTCATGTGGGGCAATTTTGTTACTGCAGCCTTCGGGCACTCGGAGGGATAGGGGGTCAATGGCCAACGGCCAAAAACCCCACCTCTTTGGAACGGAAGTCATTTATTGGCTGGAGTGAGGTACGTAGGTTGAAGGGAACGGAGTGGACGAAGACAGTGGTAGAGCCAATCAGACGGAAGGAGGATGGCTTGTTGGGTGTAGCTTGCGTCGACTTGCATACACCCCCTGTCGCTTGTTCGTTCAAGCGGAAGGTGGAGCCCGGGGAGGCGCAACCAACAGCATGACGAAGGAATAGTCCAGAGGATATAAAGACGAGAGGTTTCCCCTCGGCGGTTGGAGCAACCCAGACTTGCATTTTTCCTCTCGCCAAGAGGCGTGCTTGCTGCCATACAGCTTTGCTTACCAACTCAGCAGGAGCTCGTGCTCCTCCCAAGAGGGCTGTCTGGGTAGACATAGGATTCGCAATCCGGCCTCTTCCTCTTCTCGTTTGCAACGTGCCAGAAGCTGGCGAATTTGACCTCGTCATTGACGTCAGGAAAAGTATCTGGAAGATCTGAGAAGCCGGGGGCGTCTTGAGGTCGAAGCGAAAACTGTCAGGGACAATCTCATCCACGAAGTCACTTGGTGATGGAGACAGACATCTCATCGTCGGGCCCTCATGCGAGGCAGCCGCTCGAGGCAGCACCTTCAAAAGGACTGTTTTACTCCCTGCGACAACTTGCCATGGAGCATATCAATGGGCTCAGCTTTGACGCGGGCAGACATTGGTCCCCCGACGCGCAGTGCCTGCAGCCGGGCATTCGTTACGTGGTGGCTGTCTATTTCTCTCTCCCCAGTGCTGAGAAGCTGGCCGCAACCTGGCAGCGTTGGCGAGCCCTGATGGCGACTGACGCCTTTGCCTACGTCTCGTGTCGGCAATCTCCGGGGTCGATAGGAGGGGAGGACTATTCCACGGCCCTCGTCTTCTCTCCTTTCTTTTGCTTGGTTGGACCAATGACCTTTCGCGAGGTGGAGTGGGCCGTGATGCATAGTTTGGCGGGTTGCCCGAAAATCAAGGAAAGGGAGTCTTTTTGGGCTGAGATGCCTCGATACACAATCGAGTTGGTCCCACGAGCCGAGTTGTGCGCATGGCTTCACAAGAGAACGAATGTCTGGTCCGCGAGCGAACGTAAAGGCTTACTGACGGGAAATGGCATGTCATGTACTGCAGCGTGTAGGGATCCCAGGGGGCGAGAATGAGAGGAGCAAATCAGTAGACCGGGCCTTCTGTTGTATTGACGAGACAGACAGAATTCACGACAGGATATGCGGTGGCTTCAAATGTGAAAGTGAAGACGATGAAGTCCATCCGAAAATATACCCAAGCCGGGAAGTCAAGTCAAAGTCCCTGCAACGTTTACAAGCACACTCAAGCGTTTACAAGTTAACCTTAGCGTTTACGAGTTGTAGTCGTTCATACAACAGCTACTGAGCCCCGCAGGGAATCTCTAGACTATGAAACCTACACCCGAAGGGTGTGCGACCAGGCCGAAGGTCTGGGCGTGAAGGCTTTTACTCCCAGTACATAGATTGAATAAATACGTTTACAAGTATTCCCACAAACCCAAACACTCCAACTGTAGACCCAACCCAAATGCTACCAACCCTCACCACACCCGTTGGCCCCACGAGCGGAGCGAAGTGGACGTCGAGCGGAGCGAAGACATGCCCGTGGGGAGTGGAACGACCAGCCGGAGGCTACCGTAGGCCGAAGGGCGAAGGTGATGTGTAGCGACGAGAGGAGCGACAGAGTAAGGCGACGACAGGAGCGCTTGCTCTCATGGCCCCCTATTCTCTTAACTTTGGTATATAGGGGGCCCATGGCCAACGGCCAAACGCCCCACACTCTAGGCACACGGATGCGAAGCGATCACGTGGCGCAGTCGGTAGGAACGGAAGAGACTGGGGGATCGAAGTACGTACTAAGGCCAATGGAGGGAACTGAAATGGCCAATGAGGGGTTCGCTTGCGACAGCTTGACGGACCCACACACACCTGCACGGTTCAAGCAGAATACGACGGAGTATAAAGACTTCGGGGAGTCGCCTTCCTACGGTCCTCGAGGATGTCTTCCCCCAGGCAAGTTGGTTTTATGCGGGCCCGAGATCCTTTCTCTGCCCACTTCGGAGACACATGGGTGAGGTGCCTTCTTTTCCTGCAGCACAAAGATGCCTTTCAGTATACAGTCAAGGGCTGTCTTGTCAAAATGGTTTAGGAACCCAATGTCTTAATTAATGAAAGCGGAGTGCTATTCACACTTGGGCATGGTTTCTACGGTGACGCCAACTTGCCCTTGCATCCTTCGGAGAAGATAGGGTTTGCATAGCCTTTTTGTTTTGGCCATCTTGGAGGTCACAGAACGACTCCCTCGATTCTGCATCGTTCGCAGTTTGCAGTGATTATCTTTTGCACCATGAGTGTGAAAGCGCTTTCCCTTCAGTCTAGCTTCCGGATGGATTCGGCCAGCATGGAAGCTCCATCGGAGCAGTGTGGCTGCATGGAGTGTGTCATGAAGAGTCTTGATGAGATGCAGCGGGAGATTGCTGCTAGGTGAGCTTTTCTTCCCGTCTGGAGGAGGCGCAGTGTTTTGGCTGCGTGGGTGGCTGATGCGTGGAATCAGAGATTGGAACAACTACACTCGATTAGAGAATGGTGCTCGAGTGGGGTTCAGAACCGGCTCGTTGAAGCCCTTGTGTAGCCTCACGACGGGTGAGGTGATTGAGGATTTTCCACCTCGGGTACATGACGTGGTAAGACTTTCTTGTGAGTGCTTCTCTTTCGTCTTTGGCCAGTGTCAGGCTATACTGACATCGGCGTTGGCTAAATCAGCCGCTGAGGTCGACCGCATCTTGGTAGAGCTGAGGCTCGACACGGATGGCAAACTTGCTACCCGGAGGGAGAGACTGTTGCTTGCTTGTGGAATCAGGCCGTCGTGGAAGACATTCTTTGCGGAGAAATTACAGAGGGTCAAGTCGCATTCGAGGTGGGACCGTTAATCTCTGACTTGTGTGTTCGCCGTCGAGGCACTCTTTCCTTACTGGGACATGACGATGGCTTCTTCTTTTTTTTGGGGGGCGCCGCAGACCCCCTTTCCTACTCACACTTGATAGCAGGAATCATTTTCCTTTGTCCGTTTCTTTCTCTTTCTCCTTGGCTTCAATGCGGCTCCTTGGATCTTAACTTTCGTGTTTACAAGATAGTCCAATACGTTTACAAGTTCTAACTACTCAAAGTGACAGCTACCGAGCCCCGCAGGGATGGTATGACTACGTCCGCCACCCGCAGGGTGCCATCCCGTAGCGACAGCGTAGGGTCATGGCGAATGCCTTTGTTCCAAGTGCTACCAATTGAATAATCCGTTTACAAGATCACTTAAAAAAACAATCCAACCGTAAACCCAACCCCAAACACTCGCCGTTGGCCTGTGAGCGGAGCGAACGTGTGACCGGAGGGAACGTCGTAGACCGTAGGGATACGCATCGACTGGAAGGAGATGGCCGTGGGAGTGGAACGACCTGCCGGAGGCACCCGAAGCCGTGGGCGAGGGATGGGATCGTAGCGACGACAGGAGCGCAGAGACCTTGGCCCCCTATCCCTCTCTTAACTTTGGTATATAGGGGGCCCATGGCCAACGGCCAAACGCCCCACACTTTAGGTCGCTTGCTTTTAGCTTGCAGACGGTACGTAGATTGAAGAGACCGGGGGGAGCTCAATGGTGGATAAGAGGCTGTAGGAGGGTACGAACTACGCCCGTGATTGGATAGCTTCCGTACAGGTTGCATATCCAGATGTGCTCGAACAAACGTTCAAGCTGATAGTGGAGACTGACAGCGTTGAGAGGTATTTAAAGGGGCGTCTCCCCCGCCCTCGATGGTCTGAAGAAGTTCGGATTGTCCTTCGACATCTGCTGTGTCTGAGGCGGAGACCTCACACTCTTAGGTTTTTTGTTTGTTTTCGGTGAAAGACATTGTCGATAGTGGTTGTTCCAGACACCCGGAGTCACTCCAAGCAGAGGAAACACGAGGCCGTTGCGGAGCGTGGCGACCGCGGAGGTTGATTGCGTCGTTCAGGACGGCATTGTCGTAGGGCGACTGAGTCATGGAGCAGGAGAACAGAGGTGCGAGGTCAACAGCCGTGTCGGCTCAGCGGAGACCGGCCCAACCCATAGCGAGCGGGAGCGCAATGAACCGTGGTCAGGTGCGTGTGCACATGTCGTTCTCCTTTGGATGTGATCCACAGCTTAGAGAGGGTGCGGGAGTGACCTCGGCTGACTGGTCCCGATCAGCGTCGCAGGATGTATTTTCGGAGCAGGGCACAAATGGCAGAGACGGCGCGGGCATGGCCCAAGCTGGGGCGAACGCGCAACAGCCACGAGAATGTGAAGGGAAGTCAGGATGATCAGAGCCAGGTGGAGAGCGACGACGAGGAGCCCCTCGAACTGGTACAACCGCAACCGTTTCTTCCGGACCGTGAGGCAAAGGGGAGATCCCTTCGCCGCGAAGACGCATTCTGTTTGCACGATTCGATAACGGCACAGGCTTGCCCGTTTTGCGCGCGAGGCTCGTGTGGCGGCCTCCGCTGTTTATGGCACTCTGACAATGTCCGAGATGGGGACGGGTGTGTTGACAACGGGGTGTTCCTGTCCAGCAGTCTACCAGCTGATTGCAATATATCCCTTAGTGGTCCCATTGCGTGGGTTTGTGACGGAGCGAGTAGCGCCCTGCAACAGGACGAGGATTTCAAGAACCACCTCCAAGAGTCAGGCGTGGTCATTGTGAAGTGTTGCCACTGTACCGTGACTCGTGTCTCAAACATCGTGGGCTGACATTGTAGACTGGCTACTGCTTGAAACGGCTTGCGGTTGGGAAACAGAAATAGGGCTTTGGCGTGTGGAGTTATATCGTATGCACCTTGAATGGAAGAGTTTTGCTTCTTTACTGTCTGGATCCGACCTGGATTCCTTCTCCCCAGTGACGAGACATGAATACACTAGACCCTGGCTACGACTCGTGATTTACAAAGAGCGCAGGCCTCACTTGCGTTTACAAGGTGTAGATATTCATACAACAGCTACCGAGCCCCGCAGGGATGGTATAGTTAGCTGCTCTCTTGGGCCCCCTATTCTCTGCGCTCCTGTCGTCGCTACGATCCCACACCTTCGCCTCCGGCTACGGTTGACTCCGTCAGGTCGTTCCACTCCCACGGTCATCTCCCCTCCGGGTCGATGTGCTCGCTCCGCTCACTACGCTCCTTCCAGTCGCGGGCCAACGGGAGAGTTTGGAGTTGGGGTTTTATTTAGAGTGTTTGTTTGTGTGGGAAATCTTGTGAACGCTTTTATTCAGTCTATCTACTTTGAGCGTGACGTTCCCTCGTTGCACTCGGTCCCTGCCCTTCACACCTCGACCTTCGGCCTCGGCGCACCTCCTGCGGAGGTATTGTCCGTAGTCATTGCCATCTTTTCATGATGCTCATCTGTAGCCCTTGCAGTAACTGACTGCCATCTGGGTTGGGCTAACGTTCTTGTGAGACTCAGGTTGGAAATCAAGGGGATGTGAAGAGAAACATGTGTGCATGCCGAGAGAAACTCAAGCTCATACTACTCTATATTACATTCGAAGATGAATCCCTGGTCGAATGACCGTGAGCAAGTGAAGCTATTCCCAAGTCTGGATTGGGCAAGCCGGGCAGGCTCCAAGATGTGTAGAATACTCCCTGCCTGTGCCAATGCACCTCTGTCTCTAGTCTTTACTCCGTCTTTCCCCGGTACGCTACACCTATTGGCATCTTGCCTTGCATAAGGCACAGAGTGCAGTCCAACCCACCATAGGGAAATTCCACAAGGCCAGTCCCCCTCCAAATAGTCCCTCTTCACTGGACTCCATCCCACGGAATCGAGGACGGAAGAAAAAGGAATTGCAGCTCCGTGCGCTACGTCGGGGAACAAGCTCATCCCTCCAAAGCCTGGTGGAAATGCCAAATCCTGTTGCTACCTGCTCCAGTTGCGTCGAAAGGGGGTGTCTCCACGTTGTCTGTCCCTCTGGACGGAGATCATCTCTCTTCAGAGAAGGAAACGAAATCTCTTGCATCCAAGTAAAGATGAACGCGAACCCTGTTTGCTAAGAGCAACAAAGGGGCCTCTAATGCATTTCTCTCGAAACTAACAAGACACCGCACGCTCTCACAAGGAAGCCTAGCCTACTACCACGGCTCGAGAACCTCTTGGGACAGAAGCCCCGGGCAGAGAGCCCATGACAGGGTGTCTGCTGACTTAACTCATGCGTCTTCCCAGCTTGGTGGAGGGAAGGGATACGAAGGGCACTCAAGCCCCTTCAAAATGAATGCGCCCACGCCGCCTCTACTTAGAGGTAATGGCAGGCTTCCAACATCTCTGTCCATCCTCTCAGATGGGAAAAAGAGCACCTACCTACTCCGTGATACCGTGACAGCGAAAGCCTCATGGACTTCGTCCGCTTGCCTGCAGCTACATGCCTGGATTGTAAAGCTCCGTCCTGTCTTCGGGCTTCCCTGCTCGAGTGGAAGGGTTCCCACCGCACGACTCTTGTACAGAATGGAAAGACACCCACTTGGGTGAATGGGAGAGAAAGGAACGAAAGATCTCATAGATCAAAAGGTGGGCGGTCCATGACCTTTTATACCTCTCGTGTATGTGTCCCCACTGCCGCTTGAACGAAGACATGTTCAAGTGCATACGACCGCATAAGCCTAGCGGCAAACTGCAAGTCAACCAGCATTGTGCGTCCCTCCAATCAGCTGTTACTGACTGCCTTCACTCCCCCCGGTCCCTTTCGGCTTACTCACATCACTCCAGCCTATAAAAGACTTCCGTTCCATACAGGTGGGGCTGTTGGCCGTTGGCCGTAGGCCCCCTATATACCAAAGTTAAGAGAATAGGGGGCCATGGAGGAGAGCAGGCCTCCTTTGCAGTCGTCACGCTCTTTCGCTCCCCACGGTCGCTACACACACCTTTATGCCGCAAGGAAAGGATTGGATGCAGGCGGTGGTAAGGCCAGGCTGACGGAGGGAGGACGGCCCGTGACAGATGCAGGTTCTTTTAGTTCCATGCATCTACTTGAAGACGTTCAAGCAGAAAGTGGGACACGCCAACGGAGTATATAAGCGGTGATGCCCTCCTCTTTCCCAACCCGCGAGGGTTCCTTCTCTTCTTTCTCTTCTTCCCGGGCAGGTAAGTTCTGAGAAGACTTTTCTTGGAATCATACTCTACACATTTCCTTTCCGCCAGGCGATGGAGGAAACAGGACTGCGTGAGGCTAACCACACCCATAACAGAGTGACTGCGCCGAGCATGAAAAGACGTCCAGCCAATTCGCCGGGCGAAGAAGGGATCATTGTGTCCCATACGGTACATTCCGCAGTGGAGCCTTTGCCGAGTTGTCTCATTGCCAGCCCCGGGACTTGGGCAAGTTACCACCAGCCGACATACTGACAGGCACGGTGTCGTCTGTTTACCTCGAGAGCGGATGATGATGGAGCCGGATACCCAGAGACGGTCTTTTCCGGAACCCAAACCCCAGCAGGGAAGCGTTAGTTCTGCCCTTGGCGCAAGCATGGCCTCTTGTACTCCTGCGACTATTTTTCAGACAGGAAGAGGGTAATAGGGTTACCGTCTTTCGCGGCAGGATGATCATGCATCCATCCTCCTTGTGACGTGCTGGCGGGGCCGTAGCCGACCGTGAAAGCGTCAGGACGAAACTGGGTCAGGGAGACGTGGCAGGGGCCTCCATATTCAGCGATAGCACCGTCATCAAGCACATACGGCCATACCTGTGAGACAATACCGGATCCCGTCCGCTCTCCG
Source organism: Hirsutella minnesotensis 3608 (assembly GCA_000956045.1). Classification (NCBI taxonomy): domain Eukaryota; kingdom Fungi; phylum Ascomycota; class Sordariomycetes; order Hypocreales; family Ophiocordycipitaceae; genus Hirsutella; species Hirsutella minnesotensis. Next base: position 33,003 of record KQ030654.1, read on the forward strand.
TTAGTCAAGCTCGCAAGGGGCAGATTAGTAGTTGGGTCGGTGACGACCAGCGAACACCGGCTGCTGTATGTTTCTTCTTTTTGCCGCCAGAGACGATTGGTTCGTGATTCATGGCGAACGTGCTGCAGTTGCGCAACGTCTTAAGAGGACCCAGGGTGACTGGCGACTTTTCCTTCGGAAGTGGAGAAGCCCTTTCACTTTCAGCAGGACGTTTTCTCCATGAGCTTCGCAAAAGGCGTTGTAAAAGTATCGAGACTCGTGTAATCCCGACCATGCGCCTCGTACTTCGTAACCGTAGGGGTGTAGATGGCTTTACCCGCACCCAACTTATACCAGTGATTATACACTCTTTGGGGTGGATTTTCTTTGCAGGCATGGAATCAAACGTGTATAGTAAGAGTCAAAAGGCATTGGACATAACTTGAAATTTCAGATGAACCGAAAGTTACACCCGTTTACAAGAAGACTTTATTCCAAGAGACAGCTCCAACACCCCCGGAGGGATGATCATGACTATGAAAAGGCACCGCAGGTGCATCGAGGCCGAAGGTCGAGATGCGAAAGGGCAGCGAGCCCGTGGCGAGCGTCACACAAGATACACATGTAGATTGAATAAAAGCGTTTACAAGATTTCCCACCCAAACAAACACTCCAAACTACAATTCAACCCCAAACACTTCCGTTGGCCCGCGACTGGAAGGAGCGTGTGAGCGGAGCGAGCACATCGACCCGGAGGGGAGATGGCCGTGGGAGTGGAACGACCGACCGGAGGTCAACCGTAGCCGAAGGCGAAGGTGTCTCTTTCCGCAGCGCGAGCGGAGGCAAGAGCTTGGCCCCCTATACTCTCTTAACTTTGGTATATAGGGGGCCCATGGCCAACGGCCAAACGCCCCACACCTCTAGGCGTCGATCCAATCAGACGCTGTTTGTAGAGCAATGCGAATGGAGTGGAGCATGCTTGTTGTAAGGCCCGGATGACGAAGGAAGAAGGGCCAGAAGCGATACGGCTTCCCGCAGGGTTGACTGTACGCGCTTGAACAGCACATGGTTCAAGCACAAAGTGGGGAAGAACCCATGTCGAGAGACGGCGCGTTCATTGGTGGACGCGAGTGATGGAGGCGGCCCGTCTTGGAGACCACCCACTAGATATATAAGGTTGAGCGACCGCCCACTTTTTCAATCTCGGGGAAGACCCCACGCCCTGCTCTTGTTTCTCGTTTTCGCCATGTAGCGATGGCCGCACACGCTCAGAGCAATGTCTTTTGGATATCGTACGAACCTGCGGAGCACGAGCGATTCGCCGATGTCATCGATCTGCTAGACAAAGTCGTCCCCGGCAAGCCCGGCTTGTGGGCTGGTGAGGTCCTTCGAAATGGACGCAGAGCAGTGGATGCGATTTTGTGCTTGGCGACGAGACTGAGGGTCTCCCACGTTTGTGGTCAAACAAAGTGGAAACGCAAAGGGGCAAAGGGAAGAGTAGGCGACGCGAAGTGGCCAGCAGCAAGAGAACCTGCTTGCTCTTTTCTGACCAAGTGGGCGGATGCCATGTCAAGACAATGTCGGAGCGAGAGGACTGGGTCGAGAGACCAAGTATTCCATGTTTTGGATCGTTACCATGAGAAGGAACGGCATCGGATGAAGGCTTTGCGGGTGAGTCGCAAGAAACGTTCTGAAGAAGAACGGCGATTAGAAAAGCGTGTCGAGGATCTTCCTCCACCAGTCAGTGCTGGCTTGGTAGGGACGCCGCAAGATGAGGTTAGCGGCCTCTTTTGCATACCGCACGACTTTACGGATGTGGACTTCGGGTTGCTTGCCGAAGGTTTGTTTTTTTGTTTGGCAAATCACGCGCGTGGTTCGGTGTTGCTGATGCTAACTATTTTTGTGCAGGGCCCTGTTCATCAGCAAGTGTGCCTTCATTGAGCGTCGGCTTGGCGTTAGCAGACTCTGGCATGGCGCCTTGTGATGATTTCCCGTGGAACCTCGATCTGAGCGGCGACTGGAGCAAGGACATGGATTTCAACATGGGCGTGGACTTTGATGCGGATTTGGACTGGAACACGGTGATGCCCGTGTACGAGTGTGACGTCTGATGAGATACTTTTCCTGTGGCATGGACAGACAAGAGCGGCGGCGTTTCGGTGCACTAGCCGGATTAGGCATTGGCGATACCCTCACATTGTATATATTCATCCAGAATCAAGCATGGAAAGAATAGGGGGCCATGGAGGTCTCTTGTCCTGCGTTCCACTGCGGAAGAGTGACTCCGTCGGTCGCGCTGCTCCCACCCACTGCGTCTTCCTTCCAGTCGACGGGCCATCTCCCTCTCGGTCGATGCGTATCCCTGCGGTCTACGACGTTCCCTCCGGTCACATGTTCGCTCCGCTCACAGGCCAACGGGAGTGTTTGGGGTTGGGGTTTATTTGGATTGTTTGTTTTTCATTTAGAATACTTGTAAACGGGTTGACTTGATCTGTAGCCCTAGAGTAAAAGCCTTCACGTCCAGACCTTCGGCCTGTCCGCACCCCTTCGGGGTAGGTTTCATATCCATAGCCATCTTTTCGGGATTCGGAGTGGTAGCCGGGGCAGTGGACGACTACTTGCGAGGGTGAGGCCTACTCTATGGTCGGAAACATTTCACTCTTTCTTGACTCTACTTTGTAGCCTGGGTCTTGTACGCTACTTTTGATCAACCATTCTACTCTACTTCCCTTACTCAAGGCGGGAAGGGGACTACGTGAACCATCAATCCCGGTTGACCTGCCGCCCCGCTCCAGGATCACTCGGTAAAATACCATTCGGACGGCTTCTCAAGCCCGCTGGAAACCGTCTTCGGCCAGTCTTTGACCGATCGTATTCCTCCTTGAGGCGTCTCAACATGTCGTATGGTTCCTAATTAGGTCTCACAGGAGTAGACTCCGGCCTCACGCATCTGCGTCTCCAGATACCAGCGGAGGTCCTCGTCCCCAAACAGAGTCGAGGAGCCGTGCTTGTTGAGGATGCCTAACACATGACCTCGGACGCCCTGCTTCAGCTCGTCGGCACAACAACGAAAGCGCCAGACACCGCACTCTTCCTCCTCAAAACTACCTCCAAGCACGGCGGACGTGGAAGGGTCCAGAGAAGAAAGGTCGGAACAGCTCAAGCCTTGGCCCTCGGGGTCGAGGTGCAACAGAAAGCGGTATTCCCACAGCTCCCCTTCGTCGAGGCCCTTGGACGCCCAGTAGCGAAATCGTCTTCCTCCGAGACAGCGCGCCAGCATCTGTTCCAGTACAGGACTCAAGAGGTGATCCTCCATCACCCAGCGGACAACACACCAATACCGACACCATAGTCTGGATCGCAGGACCCGGCACTGGTTGTGCAGACACAGGCACCCACATTCGTGCGTAGATTTGGCCAGTCGCAATCCCATTGCAACACGAGCAAGAATGATCAACCACAAGCCAGACTAGCTGGCTATTTTGTCACCTTTCCAAGACAACCTGACCAAAGGCAAAGGGTAAGACAGCCCTCGGCCAACTGTAGTTCACGAAGTTCCTACCTATTCCACCTGTACGTGGGAGCGCAGGGAAGAACACTCCTTGCGTGGCGCAATAAGCAAGAAACACTCTCGTGTTGGGCAGGGGCACCTAAACGTCTCAGCACAGTAGACAGCTCCGAGGTGAACAACCCTTCTCCGGGATACGGCAACCTTGCCGAGCCTTCGAGAGGGAGGAGAAGAAGAAGAGGAAGACCCTTGGATCATGGCCGAGGGGGACCATCCCCCTCTTATACTCTGTAAATCGGATCCCTGTCCGCTTGAACAATTGTTCGAGCACAATGTGGATACAGTCAACTGCGTAGCTGCATCCCACTAGCCATGCGTCTTCCATCCTCATTGGCTTTACAACCCGCTCCGTCCACTCCGTTCCCTTCGCTCTACTCACTTCATTTCAGCCTATAAAAGACTTCCATTCAAAAGAGGTGGGGCGTTTGGCCGTTGGCCATGGGCCCCCTATATACCAAAGTTAAGAGAGGGATAGGGGGCCAAAGCAGTCTTCGCGCCTTTGCAGCCGCTACGATGCCATCCCTTGCCCACGGCTTCGGGTGCCTCCGGCAGGACGTTCCCCTCCCCACCGGCATGTCTTCGCTCCGCTCGACAGCTCGCTCCGCTCACTACGCTCCTTCCAGTCGCGGGCCAACGGAAGTGTTTGGGGTTGGGTTTACAGTGTGTTGGGGTTTACGATTGGATTGTTTGTTTTTTAAATGTACTTGTAAACGATAAATACAATTGGTAGCACTTGGAGTATCTCATTCGCATGGCCCTTCGCTGGCGCTACGGGATGCACCCTGCGGGTGGCGGAACATAACTAGACACTCCCTGCGGGGCTCAGTAGCTGTTGTATGAGTATCTACACCTTGTAAACGCATTGGAAAAGAGTCTTTGGGATTTGCCTCATGATGTTGGTTTAAGTTGTATGTACAGAGTGAGGGTATCGCCAATGCCACATCCGGCTAGTGCACCAAAACGCCGCCGCTCTAATCCGTGCACACAGGAAAAGTATCTCATCAGACGTCACACTCGTACACGGGCATCACCGTGTTCCAGTCCCAGTTCGCACCCAAGTCCACGCCCATGTTGAAGTCCATGCCCTCGCTCCAATCGCCGTTCCAGTCCCAATTCAGGTCGCACGACGCCTGGTCCCAAGATGGTATGCCACACAGCTCCGGCATCATGCTGAAGTCGGTCAGGGGAGGATTCGCCGCAGAGTCCAGACCTATGGGATAGAAGTCGTTAGCCTCCTGAGAAGAGTCGTTGAAAGAAAGAGCTGTCTTGAGCTCCAAAGCAGACTGTGTTGGGGAATACCAACATGGTAGCGGCTCCAGACCCGCAAAACTGTGTGCCGACCACACCAGCGAACTGATCCCATTGCCCACTTGGACGCCCATCCTTGGGACTGGGGACGCAACTGCATCTGCTTTTGTTGCAGTGACGTTGTCTGAACGTTGACAGCGCCTGCAACGGCGTGGAGATGACTTGCCACTCACCCGCCTGGCGTGCATCCGCTTTCGCGCCTTGTCGTGATACCGGTCCATGACACGAAACAACTGGTCTCTTGATCCAGCCTTCTCCCGCGGGCGTTGAGCTGACATGGCATCCGCCCACCTAGTCAGGAAAGAACAAACCGTCTCCTTAGGCGCCGGCCACTTTGCATCGCATACTCTGCCTCGCGCTCCCTTGCGCTGCCACTTTGATGCGCCCAGAGCACCAGAGACCCTCACCCTCGTCGGGGTGCAGACCACGGCATCAATCGCCCTGCGTCCATCGCGGATGACTTCACCGGCCAACAAACCGGGGTTGGGGAATACTTTCTCCACAACGTCCAAGACGTCTCGAAAACACTCTTCCTCAGCAGGTTCGTAAGAGAGCCAAAAGACATTGCTCTGAGCGTGTGCGGCCATCTTGGGCCTACATGGCGGGAGGCAGTGGGGAAAGAAGAGAGCTACTCCTTTCGAGAAAAAAAGTGGGCGGTTGCTCGACCTTTATACCTCAGGGTGGTCTCCGGAACGGGCCGCCTCCAACACCACATCATCTCGCGTCCACCAATGAACGCGCCGTCTCTCGACATGGGTTCTTCCCCACTTTGTGCTTGAACCATGTGCTGTTCAAGTGCATACAGTCAACCTTGCGGAAGCTGTATCGCTTCTGGCCCTTCTTCCTTCGTCATCCGGGCCTTACAACAAGCATGCTCCACTCCATTCGCATTGCGGGGATGGGCATGAGTTCGATCATCTGGAAGGTATGCAATCGCCGAGATGGTGATGTTGAGAAGAAGGTCCGGTCTCGGCTGTGAAGCCCGCAGCTTGCTTGACGAGTGGATGACTAATAGGTCCTGTCAAGATAAAGACGCTCATTCACGCTGTTGCCTAAAAACAGCAAGCAGTTCGTAATGCCATATTAATAATGGTTTCGAACTTTCTAGCTAATATCGTCATCTATGCTGCCTGGGTGGCATTATCGCCACCATACCTATCATCACAAGAATATAAAGCGGCAACGCAGATCAAGACGGAATAGAACGATAGATGAATACACACATTCGCAGGAGACCTATACGGTTGATCTGACTTATTCTTTCTTTGTGACTTTTTCCTCCTTTCCATATAGCTCTCTTCGCGAGAGTTATGAGCCCGGGAGAATTCGTTTCTGAAACTTCCGGACGCTATGATCTGACTTTTTCCTCCTTTCCATATAGCTCTCTTCGCGAGAGTTATGAGCCCGGGAGAATTCGTTTCTGAAACTTCCGGACGCTATGATCTGACTTTTTCCTCCTTTCCATATAGCTCTCTTCGCGAGAGTTATGAGCCCGGGAGAATTCGTTTCTGAAACTTCCGGACGCTATGATCTGACTTTTTCCTCCTTTCCATATAGCTCTCTTCGCGAGACTCATCCTCATGAGCAAACCCAGAAGCTCTCGTCCGCTTCCTTTCAGTCAGCTGCCAGGACTGCATATCAATGGCGTCTTTGCCGGTTCTAGTCCAATGCCGTGACGTCTCCTCCTCCGTCCGCCCGCCCGCCAAAAGACAACTTCGTCTTCCCTCACCTTTCCCTTTGAAAAGACCTCATCTAATGGATCAAGTCCCCGGTTGACTGGCTAGCTTGCCCAGCGCAAAGGGGAGGCAGACATGTACGAGACGGCGTCCAAACCACTGCGGCAACTGTGCGACCGTGCCGCTTCTGGCTGCCTGCAAGACATCTCACCTCTGACCGTCCACACTTGGACTGTAGGGGAGTACAAGACTACTCCACAAGAAAACATCGCGGAGCCAACTCCTCGTCTGCATGCTCCTTGCCAAGCCCCGTGTGTTCATGGTCCACCCATAATGCAAACGGATCCTCGGTCTCCCCACGGAAAGGGTGGGAAATGAAGTTCCTTACGGATTTCGCCCCATGGACCACCTGCCTGGGTGAGTGAAGAAAGAAGGAGAAAAGGAGACGCCCTTCTGGGTCTGAAAAGTGGCGGGCGTCCGCCCTTTATACCTCTCCGTGTAGTGTCTCCACTATCTGCTTGAACGCGTTCAAGCATATGCAAGGAAACTGCGTAACCTGCATCAGCAACCACCCTCCGTCCTTCGTCCTCTGGGTGCTACTAACCGCTTTCGTTCCTCCCCGTCACTTTCAGCCTATCTACCTCGTTTTCTGCCGTGACCGACATTCACTCGCAAGTACCGTGCCCATTTTCTGGCCGTTGGCCATGGGCCCCCTATATACCAAAGTTAAGAGAGGGATAGGGGGCCAAAGCAGTCTTCGCGCCTTTGCAGCCGCTACGATGCCATCCCTCGCCCACGGCTTCGGGTGCCTCCGGCAGGTCGTTCCACTCCCCACGGGCATGTCTTCGCTCCGCTCGACAGCTCGCTCCGCTCACTACGCTCCTTCCAGTCGCGGGCCAACGGAAGTGCTTGGGGTTAGATTACGATTGGTAGTGTTTGTTTTTTAAAATGTTCTTGTAAACGGATTTATTCAATCTATGTACTGGGAGTAAAAGCATTCACGCCCAGACCTTCGGCCTGGTCGCACACCCTGCGGGTGTAAGGGTTATAGTGATGAACATCCCTGCGGGGCTCAGTAGCCGTCTCTATGAGTGAGGCCATCTTGTAAACGTTTGAGAGAAGGTCTTGGGTGGCTGTTCGTAGTATTCGTTCGTCTACAAGATTTGTTTATAGAATGTGGACGCACGTTGGCTCGCCGTGAAGTCGCCGTGAAACTCCAATATGGTGTGTACTCCTCAACGCCGATGCTCGTACATGAAAGCCAAAAGGAACATGAAAGCCGAACAAAGCCATACAACATTGGAGACGGCAGCATCATACTAAAAGTCCATGCCGCGAACTCCCATAGCAAAGAGTATCCTCTTCCGCTTCTCCTCCAAACCTCCCTGCGTGGGTAAGCCAAGCTCTGTCAATAACCGATTCGCATCTCTCGCTACACGACAAGTTAGCCAGACCCGGGACTATGGAAGAGAAGGGCCGGATCCTGGGGGCGGTAATGAACAGAGCACTCACTCTGGAAAGCCAGTGCCTCCGCCATGGTCGCGGGACAGTCCACGATAGGCTCGCCGTTTGTCGAGCTAAGCAAGGGAACCAGCCGCGCATCTCTACTCCTGGCGGCACTGTTCTCGATCCTCACGACTGCGTTGGCATCCCTGCCAGTACGAACTGGTCAGTAGCGCCATGCCCGAAGAGAAACAGATCGACTCACGTGGCAGTGACCCTGCGGTCAAATGCATCCATCCTCTGACCCATGTCGACAAATCCACGACGCATCGTCTGCTCCAGGGCCGTCAGGCGCTCCATCACTGTCTCCATCGCCTGCATCAGGCGTGCACCGCCATCAACGGCTGGTAAGTTGCCGCATCGCTCAAAGTGGTCTGCCGCATCCCGGAAGCTCTGTGCCACCTGGCTAAAGTCTGGCTGTTCTAGTGCCCGCTCCATGGCCAAGGACAAGAAAGACTCTTCTCGAGTAGTCAATCCTGAAAATGGCTCCCTAGCTGCAAAAGCAAGGTGCGCCTAGCCCAAGGATGCACGAAACGAACTGGGCGTGTCGCGTCTCCGCAGTAACGCAATGCGCGTAGTCACCTGACCATACGTGCTGCCGTAAGCAAAATCCTCCGGGACAACTCCTACTTTCGGGTGCCTACCTACCCTGAATCGAGTCGTTTTCCCCCGTGGAAAAGACAATGCACTCCGTGATCCTGACAGAAAAGTGTCAAAAGTTTTGAGTCTGCCTAACGGTCGCCCTACTGGGGGGGACTCCCCCTCTTTATATCTGTCTCCTCCCCCCGTCGACGAATTGCTTGAACAAATGTTCAAGCACATGGGCCTGCATGAGCGAGACTCTGCAGTCCACCACCCTTCGCTGCCTCCGTCCTGCGGGTGTTACGGACCATCTTTTTCCCGTCCCCTTCAAAAGATCTACGTACATCTCTCCAGCCAATAAATTGACTTGCGTTCTTAGAGTGTGGGGCTGTTGGCCGTTGGCCATGGGCCCCCTATATACCAAAGTTAAGAGAGTGAATAGGGGGCCAAGGTCTCTGCGCTCCTGTCGATGCGAATGGCAGGGGACTGGATGCCGATTTTTTCGGTGACGAGGGAAAGGTGATGGAACAATTATGTTGTATAGATCGTCGGCTGCGAGACCTCATTGGAGACGGGAACCGTCACTAGATTTGAGATGTGGCACGGGTGCTTTGCATTTTAATGTCAAGATCAAGCTCAAGGCGGCATGGTGTCTGAAACCGAGTACCAGGTCATGGATCGAAATGGAAATGATAGAGTAGAAAGTTTACTTTCAGGTGAATGGAAAATTGGGACATTGCTGTGAGTTAACTATTCTGTCGTGGTGCGTTTACAAGATAGCCACACTCATAAAGACGGCTACTCACCCCCGGAGGGATGGTAAGGTTATGGAAGCCACCCGCAGGGTGCCATCCCGTAGCGTCAGCGGAGGGCCATGGCGAAAGCCTTTTACTCTAGTATTACAGACTGAATAGATGCGTTTACAAGATTTCTAAATAAACCAAACACTACCAACCGTAACCCCAAAACAAACACTCCACTCGTAATCCACCACCCCAAGCACTCTGCCGTTGGCCCGTGAGCGGAGCGAACGTGTGACCGGAGGGAACGTCGTAGACCGCAGGGATACGCATCGACCGAGAGGGAGATGGCCAGTCGAGCGGAGCGAAGGCTTTGGTATGGGAGCAGGAGCGACCGACGGGAAGTCACTACTCGGGCGACGACAGGAGCAAGAGTACCTCCATGGCCCCCTATTCTCTTAACTTTGGTATATAGGGGGCCCATGGCCAACGGCCAAGAATGTGGACCCGGTGGTATTGAATGCAAGTCAACTATTGGCTGAAATGAAGTAGGTAGGCGAAGACGACAAGGTGGAAGACGGAGCAGTGGTAACACCCAATCGGACCGGAGGGAAGAGGGTGGCTGCATATGCAGTTTACGACTAGTTTACTTGCATATGCTTGAACGCGTTCAAGCGGGGAGTGGAGACACAGCACGGAGTATAAGAAGGGGGGCCTCCCCCTTCCTACACAGCCCAGGAGGGTTCTTTCTTTCCTTTCCTTTCCTTTCCACTCATCGGAGTGGCGGGCGAGGCCCAACTCTTGTACGGATACGTGCACACGGACGAGTGTGTAGCAAGGCGACTAGACGAGTGTTGTTTTTGACGCTTTGAGCCTTTGAGCCAGGTAGGCTCTTTGTGTCGTTTTCGGGAGACACGCAGTCATGACATCGTGCTTGGGAGATCAGCACGGGAGACGTGTTTCCTCATCCCAAGATTCAGACCTGGAGTCTGTGGCAAGTGGAACTCACGAAGATTGTTTGCCTACTCGAGAGTGCTCTTTTCAGTCGAGTGGCGACTTCAATTCATCATGTGAACCGGAAAAGGAGAACGAGGAAGAAGGATATGTGATGTGGAAGAACAGCACATCTGAGGCAGCTGCCGGTACCCGTTGTACGGGTCCTCAGACACACTGTGGCTGCTGCAGTCGTGATGATTGTGTCGACTTTTGTCGGGGACATCGCTGGTGTAAGCGAGTCTATGAGCTGTACGGTCGGCCTGGCTACTCCATGAGCAGGTTGGAGTTTGAGGACATGTTCGATGCTTGTGTTGGGCACAGGGTGTCTGAATATGAATATATGTTGGACGAAGACGTCCTTAGGTTCGGTAATGAGTATCGGATTTTGCTCCGTTTGAAGCAGGGTGAGGCCTCATTGAGTGAGGCTGACGTGTCCCTCGTGGAGGAGTTCTTCTTACAAAAGAGCCAGGAGATGGCATGGCTTCTTTCCCACGAGGGAGATGATCCCTACTTTTACGTACGCTCTTTGCCCTGTCGTGCGGCCAAGCCCGTCAGTTGTATGGCGTCTTCCATAGATGCGGCAGGGACAGCATCAAGAACAAGGTGAGATGGGTTGGACACACGACCAGTGGTGGCGGCTTTGGAGAATGGACCACAGACAGAGTCATCCAACTTTCCGCGTTAAGCAGTCTCGACGACTTGACTTCATATGACGCAGTGCTAGCCTATCACGCAACACTGGCCGTTGACAGTAGATGAGGATCAGTGAGATGATATGACTTTTCTTCCCTTCCACATCCCCGGCTGCCGACTACTTCACTCAATCGAGTAGACATCAAAGCGTTTACAAGTGAATCATCTTGAAGCAATCCAACTCTAAGATAAGCCCCGCAGGGATGGTCATGACTATGAAAAGGCACCGCAGGTGCATCGAGGCCGAAGGTCGAGATGCGAAAGGGCAGCGAGACATAGTCGAGCGTCACACAAGATAGAGATATAGACTGAGTGAAAGCGTTTACAAGATTTCCCACAAACCCAAACACTCCAACTCGTAATCCACACCCCAAACACTCTAAACCGTAAACCCAACCCCAAGCACTCGCCGTTGGCCCGCGACTGGAAGGAGCGTGTGAGCGGAGTGTCAGACATTTTGGCTCCACACGGATCTGAGATGGCATCAGGCAAATGAATGAGAATTATCTAAAGAACAAGAAGCGAGTGAATGAACGCACGGAATTGTGCAGCTCTTTATACACAAATGAAAGGTTCATCGCATGACTCGCATGATTACGCAGTCGCTGTTGCCTGACAGGCCACAGCGGTATTGCGTAGCAATATCGCCACCGCATGAATAAACCTTCTAGGCAGGCTTGATGTACGACAGGTGACCATCCTGCCTGCTGCAGAAATGTGTCGGTCTCAACTGAGTGTATTGACAACTAGCTGAGCGACTGCTACGAGTATCCTAGAGTGAGGAGAAAAGAGAAAAAACCTCTGGAAGTGGAGAAACGTGAGGTGGATCTCAAATGGCCGAGTGAGTACCGAGGCATGGCACCGCGATATTGAGTGTGTAGGAATTCGAGTCTGCGAAATTCCTCTGATGTGAGATCTGCTGGGTTAGATGCCGTAGCGTTGATCGCTGCGTATATGGGTTGTTGAGGCCGTTGGAGTTCCGGTTTCCCTTGCTTGGAAGGGTCAATGAATACCCATACTTGGTGTGCAGTTGCGAATTTCTTGATGATGGAAATCCACTGTTTCCAGTCTCCAGGGCCTCTCAGGCTCGTCTGGGAAGAAGAATCTTCGGGTTCCGCACTCATCTTGTAAAGCGTTTGGTTGTGTAGCAATTTGTGGGCTAACTGTGGAAGGCAAAGACAGTTGGTATGATAATCCCGGCTTAAGAGCAAACCGGGTTCATAACTATCACACACAACGGAGGCACAGATAGGTGGAGGCCCAGAGAACTGGAAGTTCTTGTATTCTCTGTTCTTAGGGGAGCGACCTCCTGTTCTTATTCAGTCCGAAGGACTTATAAAATACTGCGCCAGTGGGGAGGACAGATCCGTCACGATCATGTCTTCGGTGATGCTCTGCGACTTGTGAACTGTAATGGCGTAGCATACGATCAGGGGAAACTGCGTACGAGTGCAGAGTGTGGCTCCGACGAGGAAGTCCCTGTCTACTGGCAGAATCGGGACAATCTTCCTGCCATCTGCGGTGGTCAGGAATACCGGCCCCGTGTACTTGTCAAACTCCATCATGATCACGCAGGGAGGGTCTTGCATGGGGTTACAAGGTGTAGTCGTTCAAAAGACGGCTACCGAGCCCCGCAGGGATGGCTAGAGATATGAAAAAGCCACCGGCAGGGTGCGCCGAGCGTAGCGAGGTGCGAAGAGGGAGCGCAGCGACCGATAGCCACAAGAGATACTTGATACAGATTGAATTTAATCGTTTACAAGAACATGCAAAAAGACAAACACTCAAAAGTAAACCCAGCCCCAAACACTCCAACCGTAAACCAAACCCAAACGCTACCACTAGACACAAACCCCAAGCACTCGCCGTTGGCCCCGCGACTGGAAGGAGCGTTGTGACCGGAGGGAACCATCGAGCGGAGCGAAGATGGCCGTGGGAGCAGCGCGACCGACCGGAGGTCAACCGTAGCCGAAGGCGAAGGTGTCTCTTTCCGCAGCGCGAGCGGAGGCAAGAGCTTGGCCCCCTATACTCTCTTAACTTTGGTATATAGGGGGCCCATGGCCAACGGCCAAACGCCCCACACCTTTATAGACTGGATGTCTTTGTCAAAAGGCAGCAAGGATGTCGGTAGGCCGAAAGGAGCAGGGCGAGTGAAGGCAGTAGGTAAGGCCAATGAGCGTGCAGGGATCATGGCCAGTTCACATGCAGCTTCCCTTTGGGTTGCATGCATTGTGCTTGAACGCGTTCAAGCGGACTGTGGGTCCGACGGACAGAGTATATAAAGGGCTGGGTGCCCGCCCTCGTCTTCAAACCTAGGAGGGTGCTTCTTTTCTTTCTCTTTTATTCACCCGCGCAGGTGGACTCGGACAAAACCCCATCTGAAGGTCAGTGCCATCTTGTTTCCCGCGGGAAGCCCAAGGCCGGCGGACGGTCTATCGATACACACTCAGTCATGGAGTAAGGCTGGAAGCACCCACGGGAGGTGAGGCCCAAGTGGCATAGGAACCGGTAGGTTTTCTTTGCTACTGTTGTCCAAGTGGACGAGGAGTGGAGTGGACTTTGGAAAGCAAGCAAGGCGGAAGCCGACTTCACACCGATACGTGGACAGAGGGCGGGGATGCCCTCTTCCCACCTCAACGAGGCCAGGCAGCCCACCGACGCAAGACGTTTGCATAGAAGATAGGCAATCGAACTGAACAGGCACCGAAAGCACGGGAGATTTGTGCTTGGGCAGTGTGCACGACACTCCCACTGCGCCCTATGCGGGCTTCGTTCCCGTTTGTCATCCGGCGAGGACCAGGGAGCGCGCTCAGGGATCTTGCGGATCGTTTTTACCAGAGGGATTTGCTTGTCCAAGCAGCCCCGCCTGAAGGGCTGAACATGAAGACATGGTACGAGAAGCTCTGGTTCTTGGTGACAAGAAATTTTGAATGGGTGAGACGGGAAAAGGAGACGACTAGATTCGTAATCTACACGTGGATACGCAACGCACAGTACTGTCCCCCTCGGCACGGTCACGGGTCAATCAGCAAGAGGCGAAAGACGAAGAAGTCTATTGTCAATGGACACGATCCAAGAAGGTTTGCCTGGAGACCACCCCGCCGGAAAAGACCTTGATGCTCTCCTCAGTCTCTGGTCCTCTTGAGCCTTGAGGTTCGATGACAGCCTGCACGACGGGCACGAGCAGCTCCTCAACCGGAGTCGAAGCGGGACCGGGGATTAGTTTCCGTAGCATCGTAGAAGCGAGTAGAAAGGCGTAGATGATGCAGCCGCAAGAGACGTAGAATGCATGTGATGTGGTTCAAGCAGGAAGTGGACACGCTTGACCGAGGGACTATAAATGGCAGCCCAACTCCTTCTCAGTGACCGTAGCCTGTCTTTCCTTCTTTCTTTCCTACAACGTCCTCCCGGCTACCGACAAGTCCAACACGGAACGTAGACAACAACACGTTTACAAGGTGGCTATATTGCCCCGGCTACCACCCTCAATCCCGAAAAGATGGCTTAGGATATGAAACCTACCCCGAAGGGGTGCGACCAGGCCGAAGGTCTGGGCGTGAAGGCCTACGCTGCAAGTGCTACCAATTGTATTTACCGTTTACAAGATCACTTAAAAAAACAATCCAACCGTAAACCCAACCCCAAACACTCGCCAAGCACTACCAATCGTAATCTAACCCCAAGCACTCTCCGTTGGCCCGCGACTGGAAGGAGCGTCGTGAGCGGAGCGAGCACATCGACCCGTAGACCGCAGGGATACGCATCGACCCGGAGGGGAGATGGCCAGTCGAGCGGAGCGAAGGCTTTGGTATGGGAGCAGCGCGACCGACGGAGTCACTCTTCCGCAGTGGAACGCAGGACAAGAGACCTCCATGGCCCCCTATTCTCTTAACTTTGGTATATAGGGGGCCCATGGCCAACGGCCAGAAATGTGGACCCTGTCTTTTGGAACGCAAGTCAATCATTGGCTGGAGTGATGTACATATGACGGATGGACTGAAAGGGAAGGAGTCGGTTTATAAGGCCGGAGACGACGGAGGAGGATGGCCACTCACAGATGCAGGTTACCATCGGTTTCCATGCATGGTTGTGTTCAAGCTGAATGTGGGGACCACACGACCGAGAGGTATAAGAAGGGGATGCACCCCTTCACATTGAACCCTGGGTTCTCTTCCCTTTCCCTCTTCTCACATACCCCAGCAGGTAAGTTCTAAGATGATTCCATTTGGAGTTTCCTCTTGCACATTCTCTTTCTGCCGAGAGGTGGTAGGACCATGATCTTGTGAGGCTGACGCGGGAGCAGATGGGGATTGGAAGTACAGAGCGTTGCTCGAGGCATTGGCCGGAGGTAAGGATGAAGTTGTTTCATCACAAGGCAGGTGGTTTCCTCAGTCGTCGAGGCGGACGAAGAAAGAAGATCGACTTTATGGAAGCAGACGGGAAGCGCAGCGGACCCTAGACAGCAGGCCAGGAGGCGTCCACACACTGACAAAGGGCTCACCGCCCTCATTCTACTCCCCAGAGGCCAGGCAGCCCACCGACGCAAGACGTTGTTACAGAAGACGGGCAGTCGACTGACTGAGGGAGTTTTCTACTTGGAAAGTGTGCACGGCACTCCCACTTCGCCCTAGGCGAGCTACGTTTACCGTTTGTTTCCCGAAAGTGGAAGAAAGAAGATGCGTTGAAGCATCCCGTGGTTCTTTTACCCTCGGGGCTAAAAGGCCCCAACAACCCGGGACATTGTAAGCCAGAGACGACACGGGAAGGCTTGATCTTCCTTTGCACTTGGTTTGCTGGCGGGAGCCGGCCTGGAAATTGCCCATCCGTGATCTCCTTTGCGGGGAACACCCGAGGGAAAACTTGACTCATTATCCCAGAGACGTTGGCTCGAGAGACGAGCAGTGAGTTGGTATGGAGCTACGCAGGCTTCGGAAGCCTTGGTTGCAAGCCGACAACCACACAGGCAGGTTCCCTTGTTTCGAACCAACAACTGCACACGCAACTTGGCAGACACCCTGGCCACGATCTCAACCCACCACGGGGGTTCAACCACCCGTAGAGGCGGCACTGTAGACTGCTCCCCTTGAAAATCGTAGAAGGTTGTAGAAGGACGTGGAATGAGATGTAGTCCAAGCAGAATATGGAGACACACCTAGCCAGTGACTTGTGTATAAATGGCAGCCCAAACCAAGCCTTCTCCCTCGACCATAGTCTCTTCCTCTTCCCTTCTCCTCACGTCCCCAGGCTACCAACAAACACTACACGGAACGTAGGCCTCACACCGTTTACAAGAACATGATGTTGCCCCGGCTACCACTCCTCACCCCGAAAAGATGGCTATGACTACGGACAATACCCCCGAAGGGGGTGCGCCGAGGCCGAAGGTCGAGGTGTGAAAGGCAGGGACCGAGCGAAGCGAGGGAACGTCACGCTCAAGTACATAGATTGAATAAATCCGTTTACAAGAACATTTTAAAAAACAAACACTACCAATCGTAATCTAACCCCAAGCACTTCCGTTGGCCCGCGACTGGAAGGAGCGTAGTGAGCGGAGCGAGCTGTCGAGCGGAGCGAAGACATGCCCGTGGGGAGTGGAACGACCTGCCGGAGGCACCCGAAGCCGTGGGCGAGGGATGGCATCGTAGCGGCTGCAAAGGCGCGAAGACTGCTTTGGCCCCCTATCCCTCTCTTAACTTTGGTATATAGGGGGCCCATGGCCAACGGCCAACACAAATGGGCACGGGTACATAGACAGTGTATGTCCGCAAGGGCAGGAACGGATGTAGATAGGCACGAGGGAAAGGATTGGACGAGGGCTGTTTTAGAGACCAATCAGGACGGAGGAGGGATGGTCAGTTGCATGCAGGTTCTTTAGTTCCATGCATGGTGCGTTCAAGCAGATAGTGGAGACACTACAGCGAGAGGTATAAAGGGCAAGAGAGCCCACCTTCTCAACCCAGGCAGGTTCTCTCTTCTTTTCTTTCTGTGTTCCCTCGACGAGGGTTTGCTTCGGAGAGCATGGGGTAAGGCCTCTTGTCATACCTCAGCGACAAGGACGCCTTGTTCTCGCCACGGACGGTGACCAACCCGTTGCAAAGCGTGGCCAGAGACATTTTGTTGAGATCTCTAGGATCGTTTTCTCTTCTAAGTAGCGGAGTCGTACGTTTTGTGGTTGTTGGCCGAGTGGCGTTTCTTGGACAGTAAGTCGTCTTGGTGGAACAACCATCATGGTAGCTGCACCCCGTGGGGCCGGTCGGCACTTGCCCGTGTCAGGCAAAGGAGGCCATGGGGCCGTGCTATTGACTCCTATCTGTTGTTTGAGCGCAACGTCCCGTGAGAGGGTCAACCAGTGGCTGGCCACAGCCGTGAGGGAACTGCCCACAGGCAAGGTCATGCGCTTCCTTTCCGTCTCTCGGACGCAGCGTGTGTCGGCTCGGTTTCTACGCGAGTTATCCTCGAGGATTCGAGCAGAGGGCGTCGCTCTTCGCTTAGGATGGCTTCGGAGCTGTGAGACGGTAGCTGCTTTGCCACTAAGGTGTGAGGCCGCGCCTGACATCACGTCGGTGCGAGAGGCGTTGTGCCGTGTTTACGCGGCAGCTGTGGAACGCGCTGGGTATTCTTGTTGTGGACCTAGCTGGTCGTCTGAGGCAGACCGGGACTGCGTTGATCGTCTTTTCACCCTCCTCGGACAAGGTTTCCCCGACACGAGGTTTAATGGATGTCATTGGCCAAACGATCTGCTCGTTGGAGAGCTTGGATTGGTTCAATTTGAGGCTGTGGCCGCCTGGGTCAACCTGCAGACTCTTGGGCTTATTGCGAGAGCCTTGAAGAACGAGCCTTTACAGGGGTGGATATCAGGGACGCGGAACACTCTGATGCCACATTTAGAACGCATGGTGGTGCAAGGGAGAGAGCCTATTGACTGGCGTGGCCCAGATGGGACTTGTGGATCGTCTTCGCATTAGTGCGCGTCTTTCCTCATTGGGGCATCGCGATGGCCTCATTTTCTGAGATTGTAGGCACACATAATACAGTTAACACGTACCATGGATCGTGACTTCGTATAAAGTGCCTGGCTGCCAATAGAGCCCAACCCTTCAGGTGATGTAGATACTGCCCCGGCTACCACCCTCAATCCCGAAAAGATGGCTTAGGGTATGAAACCTACCCCCGAAGGGGGTGCGACCAGGCCGAAGGTCTGGGCGTGAAGGCTTATACTCAAGTGCTACAGATTGAATGTAATCGTTTACAAGATCACTTCTAAACCAAACAATCGAAACTGTAACCTCAAACAAACACTCCAAACTAAACCCAACCCCCCAAACACTCGCCGTTGGCCCCGA
>KQ030655.1:0-12935 GCA_000956045.1 Hirsutella minnesotensis 3608
ACGCCTGTTGCTCTTTGCTGTCCTCTTCAACGCCCTTCCAGATGTCTTTCATGCCTCTTCTCTTATTTGCCAGTGGATTATCTCCCATCTCTTTAACCACTTGGGCTTCAATGCGTTCATCCTCCACCCTGCTCCAATCCAAATACGCCATCATCTCCTCTTTCGTCCATTCTCTTGATCCTGTTGAGCCGATACAGCGCTTGGACATCTGTTTGTAGTCCAGACACCATTCATAACTCTGCTTGTCGTACCTGAGTGGGAGGCCCATCGCCCTGCGATATCTAGTGTAGCCCCGAGCAATGATGCCCCTCGGGTCACCGGAACACTTGGCGGAGGATCAGTAAAAGCTGGAACGGCAACTGATGCTGCGTCCGGCTGCGGCACTGGCTTTGCCGGTGCTGCCTTTGTAAGTAACTCCTGGAACCTTAGAGGACATGCTCTTGAGGATCTCATGTGACCAACTTCGTGACATCTGCTGCACGTACTGGGAGCTTTCTTGCCAGACTGGACGATTTCAAATCCACAGGGTTCTCGTCTGGTGCTCGTTCTAGGCTGGCCGGTTGTCTGAGGACCTTGCTTTGGGACTCGACGTGGTTCAAGTATAGGCTGTGGCCGATCAACGCCCCGTCTTAGGTTCCAGTGGGGATTAAAATGCTCGAGCAGAAGGCACTGCTTTGCATCCTCGAGTTTCTTCAAGGTATGAGAGCATGGTAATCCGTATGAGGAGGTGAAAGATTGACTGCAAGGAGACTTCAGAGGCGCCGAAAGTAACTGCCGTTGCTCTTGCACTTTGCGCAGAGCCTGGTGTGACACCCAACCATGGACGGCCTCGAACATTTCTCCGGAGACATCTAGAGGGGTCCGTATCTGCTGAGACGCTCGCATATGATTCAGCTCCTTTAGTTGGTTGGTGATCGCATGCCGCATAGCCTGCCAAGAGTCAAAGAGGTCGAATGTGGATGTCTTGATGTATGATTTGATCAATGAGTGAATTCCTTCGGCCCTAGAAAGCAAACATTAGTCTTGAATCATGGTGCAAACCCTGGCGAACTACCTCGAGGTGGCCACATTGCCAAAATGCAAGTGCCTATCTACCCATGCTTTAACGATTCTCTCTTTATGTGGCTCTAGCCAGTATAGTTTAATATACCCAACCGCCCGGGGTTGGCTTTTGGCGTACTTAAGCTCAAATTTGGCCAACCTCTCTTCATATACCGCTTCGGTTGGCGAATCCACGATCGAGTGCCAAAATCGGTAGAATTCGTTCCATGCATCTTCCGCTCCACCGCTCGGTTGGCTACTCTTTTGTACAAAGTCAGGTTGGCAGTACTGCAAAACTGCCTTGTTGACATGCCAGAGGCAAAGCAGTGCTTTCGAGGCAGGAAACAAGGTTGCAGTCGCATTTATCGCAGCGAGGCATCGGTCAGTCAAGACCACAGTTGGAAGCTCGTGCTGGTAGAGTGATTTGAGGTGATGAAGTGTCCATAAATAGTCTACTTCTGATTCGCCGGAGAGAAATGCGAATGCAATACAGAACGAACGCTGACAAGAATCAACTCCGACCATGTCGAGGAGCGGCATGGCGTGCTTGTTCGTCTTGTACGTGCAGTCTAGCAACAAGACGTCTGGGTTGTATTGGAGGTAGGCAACAGAGTCTGGATGGGCGAAAAAGATGGCTGTAAGCCGATGGTCTGAATCCAGTCGAACTTTACACCAGAAACCCTCTTCACGTAATTGGTCAACGAGCGCTTGTATACTGCTTTGGCCTTCACGCAGATCTATCATCTCTCCTGGTTGCCGCAATTCGGTTATAGACGTCCTGCTGAGTCGCGAGGGTATCAGAATTGTTATGAAGGTAAGTTCTGATATCTCGAGGAGCAGTACCAGCAGTCGTCAGATTTGATATAACTGCAGCATCTCTCTCGTTAAGCTGGCGATGCGCTGGGTGGACAGATGCATCTGAACTCGGTGGATGATTGTGCTGGGCGCATTCCTTATCTGGTCGATGGCGAAGGGCCCAAGTACTCCCATCCAATGACTGTTTGGCCAGTACTGAGAACTTGCATCCGGCTCTCCGACTACAAGTGTGGCGTTTTCGTTCGATAAATGTACTCGGCGGCAGCTTATTTCGATCACATGCGAACACGATTTTGACGCGACCGTTAGCGGTCTTCGTAGATTTGCCCGTCGTGAATGCGTATCCTCGTGGTTTCGCCCAAGAATTGATGGCGCTGAGTAGAGATTCGCGTGATTCGTACGCGCCCTCCGGAGGGAGGGCATCATCGCCAATGTCGTCGGTCCCCTTGAATTCATTCTCTTGGACTTGACGTGTTTGTCGCGGTTTAGGCTACAGTTACAGAGAGCGCGAACAGAGGTCGGTACGTCCAATGGCAGTCTGCGGTTCTTAGTGGCGCGCCCGGGCGCGCAATTTTATTTGGGTGTATTGGCCGCCCTAGCCTAGGGGTCAGGCTGAGGCGAGGCGGGGCTTTTGAATACACTGAATATTCTGGAAGAGAAGTTGGAATCGATCGTACGTCATGAACCGGCCAATTGCGTGTGAAGGACGCTGGGTACATAGGCTATAGGTCTTCCAATGGTCTTGGATCCGTCTTTCCCTATGTATTCCTATGTAAATCAGGGCAGCAAGCCAAAGATATACCTCGCCGGATGTAGTTGGCGTCCAGTTGAGTCGACGAGAATACCTTGAAGGGGTTGAATAACGCGAGAAAGGCTTCTGATTGGTCCATTGAACCCACTTCTCAACGAGAGAGAGTGGAATAAAGGTCTCAAAGAGGGCTAATGGCGTATTAGGCAGTGGCCGGACCTCTGGGGCTCGAAAAGGTACTTCAAAAGGCTTAAATTCGGTGCCTCTTGTGGTCAAAGGCGGCTCTTCTGGCCGGCAGGTGTTGTCACTTGGGTGCTCACGTGAGCTATTGTCAACCCGGATGAAGAGCTCATCGTCGAATTGGTTGGTCACTGCTACTGCGCACGAGGGATCCATTGAGTATCGCGAGAATGAAATGTATGGTGTTTTGCTAGTAAATCATTTGACGTGTCCTCTTGTAGCCGCAGGTCACGGGACGAGGTACAAGGGTAATGTGGGGCGAGTGACCGCCTGCAGTGTTGGCGCATTGGAGGGGATAGGAGGACCCTAACGATGCCGACAAATCGGCGATCCCGAATTTACAGGTTACTAACACCACGTTGGACGCCCTGCAGTCCCGATTCTTCCCAGGTGACCCGATACTAAGTGCATGGCTGATCTTGAGCATGTGCCGCCTGGCGCGCAGGCTCTACATCAGATACCACTACCTTCCATTCGCAGGACTCCTTTCAACGAATTCAACGTTCCCAATCGCTGCTGACCCTCGCATCCCCACCCCCTACCCTGGCAGCAAGGCGGACTTCGTGGAGCCTCGCCTAGCGGAGCATTACGACCAGGACTGCTTTGCCCATGCGATGAGGTTGGCAAGACGGACGTTTTGCCCGCCATAAGACGTGGCCTTTCGTCGCCCTCAACACGCTGTTATATGCGCAGGTCAGAAAGCGAAGCGACTAAAAGCGATACGAGGTTGTAAAGGCCCCCGCGAAGAAGGTGAATGGCAGACGGGTATTCATCCTTCGGGCTGGATATTCAGCCGTTAAGTCCCTTGCCTGACAACTTAACGGGTGTTCGAAGTATTTTTATGTTTTATGCCAGCTACACTCTGGTTTGTCTCGGTCTACAACTCAAGGGCCGTCTTGCCTTTTCAATTTGTCGTCTGTAGGACTGGATAGCATTGCTTGCCTTTTCGAGATCGTTTCCCTCTCAATCAAGCCTCCTAGACTTTATAGCCCCACTCTAGGACCAGCCCACGTCAACCCCAAAGCGCCAGAAGCCAATATACCGCCAATGACGCCAGTAGGGTGAAGTTTGTGCCATCACAATTTCGCGAGACTGGCTGGCCGATCCGGAGCATGCTCTGGGAACGAGCAGACTTGGAGGCGGAGCAGGTGGCGATGAGGTTGGACAGAAAATTGGTAACGACAGAAACCCGCTTGATCGGCCGAGCTTAAACTCTAGTAGAGAACTCCATACAACGATCGAAGCTACGTTCAATCCTCCATTGACGTCCTGCCAATTGTGCTACTAATACAGAGCCCGGCGAATCAGTATGCAACCCTTTCTGGCAGTGACGATATGAGAACTTACACGCTAGAGTCGCCGGGTCCATCTTCAGTACGCCGCCAGCAATCAGGCGGCCTTGTCAATGACAGGACGGGGACTTACACGCTAGAGGCGCCAGGTCCACCATCAGCACGCTGCCGGCAATCGGACACCCTGCCAGTCTCGGGGTTGGAACTTACACACTGAAGCCACCAGGTCCATCGTTAGCACGCCACCCGCAATCAGACCCTTGTCAGAGACGGATGGGAACTTACAAACTAGAATTGCCAGTTCGCCAGCACGCCGTCAGCAATCACACGTCCTGTCAGTGACGGGGTTGGAACTTACCCCCTAGGGTCGCCAGGTCCATAATCAGCACGCCTCCCGCAATAAGACGCCCTGTCAGTCTCGGGGTTGGAACTTACACACTTGAGGCGCCAGATCCATCATCAGCATGCTGCCAGCCGTCGGATGCCCTGCCAGGGACGGGGTGGGAACTTACAAGCTAGAGTTGCCAGGTCCATCAGCACGCCGCCCCGCGATCAGACGCCATGACGGGTGGGAACTTACATCCTAGAGTCGCCAGGTCCATCAGCACGCCGCCATCAATCAGACGCCTGGTCAGTGACGGGCTGGGAACTTACACACTAGAGGCGCCAGGTCCATCATCAGCATGCCGCCAGCAATCAGGCGGCCTTGTCAATGACGGGACGGGGACTTACACGCTAGAGGCGCCAGGTCCACCATCAGCACGCCGCCGGCAACCATACGCCCTGTCCAGTGACGGGGTGGGAACTTACACCCTAGAGTCGTCATCAGCGCACCGAGAGCAATCCGGACGCCCTATCATGACGGAGTGGGAACTTACAGGCTGGAGTCGTTAGGTAGACATCCTTATCATGACGGGGTGGGAACTTACAGGCTAAAGTCGTCGGTCCATCAGCTCGCCACCGGCAACCAGGCGCCCTGACAGTGATGGGATGAGAACTTACAAGCTAGAGAGAGCCGCCAGGTCTATCAGCACGCTGCCCTCGATCAGACACCCTGTCATAACGGCGTGGAGACTTACAAACTAGAGTTGTCAAGTCCATCAGCACGCCGCCCGCAATTAGATGCCCCGTCAGGGACGAAGTGGAACTTACGATCTATAGTCGCCAAATCCATTAGCATACCGCCTACATTTAGACATCTCATTAGGGATAGGGTGAGAACTTACAGCCTACAGTCGCCAGGTCCATCAGTATACTGCCAACAATCAGGCACCTTATAAGGAATGGGGTGAGAACATACGCCCTAAAGTCACCAGGTCCATCATCAGCAAGCCGCCCGCAATCAGACCCCTTGTCAATGACGGGGTGGGAACTTACAACCTAGAATCGCCGGGTCCATTATCAGCACGCCGCCCGCAGTCAGACGCCCTGTCATGAGGGAGTGGGAACTTACACACTAGCGCCGCCAAGTCTGTCAGCACGCGACGAGCTTGGAGATGCTCTAGAAGAGACCGTTGGACACGGAGATGTGGTAGATCTACGTGAAGTGGACGATGCAGCATTTGGGATCTAGTGATTGACGCCATCTGCCTATGGGACACCATGCCAGGGACGGGTAGGAACTTACACGCTAGAGTCGTCAGGTCCATCATCAGCACGCTGCCAGCAAGCTGCCAGGGACGGGGTGATAGCTTACAAGCTAGAGTACCAGGTCTACCATCAGCACGCCGCCAGCAATCAGATGCCATTTAGTGACGGGTGGGAACTTACACCCTAGAGTCGCCGAGTCGTCAGCACGCCACCAGCAATCATACGCCCTGTCAGCGACGGGGTGAGAACTTACAGCCTGCAGTCGCCAGCTGTTAGTGCGCCGCTTGAAATATTCTCGGCTGGTACAACTAAACTTACACACTGACATCTCACTTAGATTAGGAGTGCCCTTATATCATAGGGCTTAATACAAGTACTTACACACTGTAATTGAAACCTTGTTAGCATTTTGCCTATGGCTAGACTGCATTGACGGGGTGGGAACTTACAGGCTACAGTCGCCATGTCCATCAGCATACCATGCCGCTGGCAATCAGACGCCCTATCATGACGGGGTGGAAGACTTACAAACTATAATTGCCAGATCCATCATCAGCACGCCGCCAGCAATCAAACGCCCTATCATTGACGGGTGCAAACTTACAGCCTACAGCCGCCAGGTCCATCAGCACGCCGCCAGCAACCAGGCGCCTTCAGTGACGGGGTGTGAACTTACAGCCTACAGTCACCAGTTCCATCAGCGCGTCGCCCACAATTAGACGCCCGTGTCAGGGACGGAGTGGGAACTTACAGACTAGAGGCGCAAGATCCATCATCAGCATGCCGCCAGCAATCAGACACTTGTCAATGTCGGGGTGGGAACTTACACACTAAAGCCGCCAGGTCCATAAGCACGCCGCAATCAGACGCCCTATGAGTGAAGGGATGGGAAGTTTGGAACCTACAACCTAGAGTCGCCAGGTCCATCAGCATGCTGCCAATAATCAGACGTCCTATCTAGTGACGGGTGGGAACTTACGCTCTAGAGCACCACCCATCAGCACTCCGCCCGCAATCAGACGGCCTGTCAGTGACGGGGTTGAAACTTACACCCTAGAGTCGCCAGATCCATTCAGCACGCCACCCGCAATCAGACGCCATATTAGTGACGGCCCTGACGGGGTGGGAAAACGAAGAGGGACCTTAGGGCCTCTTGGATTGTTCCGATGAAAGATAGCGGCATACAGGGACAGCAGTACAGGGATGTCGGTCAAACCTTGGGAACTTCGACTGAGAGAACAATCAACGATTGTAAAATGGAAGATTTCGACTGGTGGGGCACTGCTACAGACGGCCGGGTATGCTATAACGCCGGAGTGTTGCCTGGTGAATCTAAGCCGTGTTTGGTGCCATTGCAAGGTATTGTGCGATCAGATGTTATGGAGATTTGTAATTGGTACAAGATGCTGTCTGGTAGCTTTAAACTGTTTCGCGGACGTTGTTTTCAACATCTGATAAAGTACGTGGCTAATCAACCACATCATTTTCAATTCCTCGTCTGAGATCTTCCTTGGCACAAGTCCCGCGTACTAATGTCGAGCAATTGTCTGGTGATTCCATGGCGCCATGGGCGCCGTCGGGGTAGTGGGGGTTTCTGGTGGAAGCTGCAAACGATTAACAACTGGCATTCTAAGACATTTGATCGGACAATCATACCTCTTTTCTGAGTGACATGACCGTGAGCTTAATCTCCATCATCAGTCTTTGCGTCTTTCCATCTAATTCTGCTAGTTCGCATATGATTGCATTTATATTCCTGCGCTTTAAGCGTAGCGCGTGATTGACGTCTTCAAGCAGGATAATGGAGTTCTCAAGAGTCGACACCTTATCGTTGAGCGGAACGAGGCAGAATTCGTTCGCCGAGGTCATTGCGTTCTTTTAGGTTCTAGGTTCGAAGAGGAGTAGAGAACTGTTCTTCGCCGTGCGATGATTAGTAGAGTGTTTTGAGGTATTTATGATTGTGCCTCGGTCAGTCTTCGAAGGCATTGTCTATAAATAACTCGACCGGAGCTCGCGACGGGGATATGTGGGGCAAGCCGGAACTCCGTGCCGCCATCAAGTGCGGGGTTCTGTTCCTAGAATAGCAACTCGGCCGGGACCCAAATGCGGCCTTATCCTTCTCTTCGCCGTCAGCTCATTGTAATGATACGGACAGTTTATCTCCAAAGTTCACTTGACGAGAAAGTAGCGAATGATGAGCTTGGTAGAGGGTTGTGCTATCTTTAGGAGTACCCGGCGTGCCGCGCGTCCGTTCAAATGTTGGAAAAGCACCTTCTATAGCATTTCAAGCAGTGTTCGGAATGGTCCGGTATGGTATGGTATAGAGGTCAAACCATACCATACCATACCATGACACTCTCATACCATACCATACCGGTAAGACCAACAATACCGCCAAGGCCGCTGCAAGCGAGGCGGATCTTAGGAAGAGGGAAAATTAATTGTGCCATTAGCTGCCGATTCATTCGCTTTCATTCCCACTATCCTCGCTATCCTCACTATCGTCAGCCTGAGGCTTTCCGTACCAGGCTCGTAGACACTCGCAGGCTTCTAGTATATCTTCCTTAAGCCTGCCTCGACGATCAACTACACCGAGCTTCGCGCTACTAAAAAGCCGTTCGCACTCATCTGACATTGGTGAAACCGCCAAAAGATCCAAAGCGAATCGGGCGAGATCCCTCTGCGAGTCGTAACGAGACAACCAGTAGGCGATGACCTCATCGTAGCCTGCCTCCTCGTCGTGGAGTCGATCAGTAGAGATATACTGCTCATACAAATCTGTGGCAGCGGCCGGGCCATCCATGCGAACAGCGCTGCTTTCAATTCAAGTATCAATTCAAGTATATCTGACTGTCCGAATAGTACGTGGGAGTCCGATCTGTGGAGGTAACTCTGTTGTTGTCGTGATGACCGTTGGGGCTCTGGTAGCTACCGGGGCTCGGGTCTCTGGGGATGAAGACTGCCTTCGTTGCGAGGACGTTGGAATACCTTGTTGTTGTTCGTATCGAACAGTCTGACGATGTGTTCTGCCGAAAGGGCTGATGGTTGTGACTATAGTGATCTCAGCCTTGTTGCGCTCTTGGATCTCGTCTTTCAGCCTCGTGACTTCTGCTTTAAGAGATAAAACCTCGGTCTCTACAGTCTTCTTTAGACTATAGATTCCAGCCTCAACTCCACGGACTTTCTCTGCAATTGCAGGTATTGCCTTCTGGATTAACTCGGCCTGGCTATCCTCACGAGGCTCCTCAGAGGCACATAAGACGCTTGCAGCAAAGTTTTTATACTCATCGGTTTTGAAGATGGGATCTTTGAATACAGGGTGGTAAGGGAAATCGCGTTCGAGAAAGGGGGCATCTTGCAGCAAGACTACTCGTAGCCATCCTAATAGCTCAATAAAAGCACCTGTAGCTTTATTCTCGAAGACTTCAGTCATCTCATGGCTAGGGTCCTTGAAGGCTTGGAACCAAAAGTCAGCCTGAGGCCAAATTTGAGAACGTAGCCAAGCCGAGGGCAAGACGGTGGAGCGTGGAATGAAGTAACTGCCAGCCCATTCTGGCGAGAAGTCGGCAGAGGCTCTCATGAACGCGTAGGGTAGCGATGTGAGATAACAGCCTATCATTGAGTCTCCCATATTCCATCTGCCAGCGCGTCTAATCTAATAATAAGTTAATAGTGTTACCAGAGTCAGAGGGAGGTTACCTACTTGTGCCTCAGGAACGCCAGCCATATCAGCATTTTGAGTAGCAGCAACACGAGGTGCATGACTAGCCTTTGAGGTCTTAATGCCGACATGGCTATACAGACGACGAGTCCACGCGTGGCTTGTTTGATATGAGAGTTCTGCTATATAAATTATAAGCTACAAAGCCTCGTAAATGAGAAGACAATCTGACTTACCCGTTGGTCTGTCTTTCTGTTGTCGTAATATCTTGATATTGTACCATTTCTCGGGACGCGAGAAGTCCGGAAATGGCTCTCTTTCAACCTGCCAACGAAAAAAAAGCCAGAAAGCGAGTTGGCCAACCAAACAAGCATAAGGGTCACGATGTCTCAAGCAAGCCCCATACTCGATGCGGCCGTTCTGGTTAGTTTTGCCTTGATTCATAACCACAACAAAGGCGTAGGTTGGGTTGTTGTGAACCTGGACGCCCTCGTTCGGACACTGAAGACAGAAGCAGTCGGCCAACTCAATAGGCCTCCGGTTGCTTGATCGTAACAACATGTGGTTGCCGAAGAGAAAATCCACGGAAGTGCGCAGTCCACACGCCTTCTCTTTCAATCCCCAGGCACAACGAGTATGTTCTGGTATTTTGGCAGGCGAGTATGCATCCTTAATGGTGCCTACCATACGGTCTGCCCACTCTTAACGTCCTTTTTCGTGAGTCTGTCGCAGAAGATAGCGATAAATAGCCTTGTTTGCAAAGCCACGTGGATGTGGCGATGGATTTAGCATCTGGCCATTTATTCTCCTCGTTCGTTGCTCTGCCCAGAGTCTCGTAATGGCGTTGCCGTAGGTCCTCACGGTGTTGAATTTGAGCGTGAGTGCGGATTTGAATGGCTCCTCTTCATCTTCTGATGTCAGCTCGGTCTTATCCACGGCCGTTTTGATCCGTCTTATCCACGGCCATTTTGATGGCAACGGTGATACAGCTGTCATCTGGACCTGAAGGACCAGCAGCATCGTCTTGCGGGCCATGCGCAGATACTTGACGAGCTCCTCATTTTTTCCTGCGTGGGTGGCAATCTCGATAACCTCGGCGTGGTTGCTGGGATCCTCGGCGTCTTATCCTCATCAATTAAATAATAGCTGGTCGCGTTTTCAACTGCCTTAAGAAGCTCAAAATCGTCGGGGCGGGCCATTTGAATGTGTTAATGAAAAATGGTGATATTTTTGCTCAGTATTGTTTGACGTGGTTGGTGTTGGTGTTGGTTACACGCAGAACGCTCAAAAAAAAAGTCGCGACCTGAAGGGGCACCACCCGGGTCGGGCCTTCAAAAACGCGACGAACTGTCGATTCACTACACTTTTTTTTTTTTTTTTTTTTTTTTTTTTTTTTGCTTGTATTACGCCCGGAGGGTTCCCCCATAGAGCCACTGCGCTAGCCTGTTTACATTCTGTACGAAGTACATGGTTGCATTTCACCGAAAGCCCCACGCTTCTTTTCATCTGTTTCCAGCCTCGTTCGCTGTGACATGACAGGCCTGCTTGAAGGTCAGTTTCTTCAAGTGTTCAGCGTCCTACCTTCAGCGACTGAAGCGCGGTCTGCCAAGTTGAAGGCTGTTGTGTTAGTATGCTTGTCTTTTGATCAGCACATGGTCCGTTACCGGTCCATACTGAAGCGTTTCGTCGCCAATGCGAACTGTATTGTCGCCCGCACAGCCCCCATATCAGGCTGCCACTTGTCGTCGTCTAACTCTGCCTTGCCACCTAGGAAGAAAGACAGGTCTCCCATCTTTCCTCCTGCATATCGACGCATGATTTCTCGTTGTACTGTCCATTTTCTGCAACGAAAGAGGAAATGTCCCACCGTTTCCGCCGACTGCCCACACAAGCACTCATCCAGCTCCACTGCCCCGATTTTGCAAAGGTAGCTATTCAACCGTGATTTGCCAGTTCGAAGCTGTACCAACACTTCGGATTCCTTTCTTGTCAATTCGTCATACAACTTGCGGGTGTGCTTGCCCGGCAATGCCTTATCGATGCGCTTTGAGTACTTTCCAACTCCTTCTGGAATCTGACGGACTCGAGTTTGTCTATTGAGCAGCAATCGTAACGTGGTTGATCTTGCTTGGAACTTTGCTGCTTCGGCGACGCATTCATCTCGCGTCGCTCTTTTTTCATCGCTGGGGCCGAGAGTGACGGAATAGCTGGCCAGCACCCCGTCTGCGCTGTCGCGGGAAGTATCCCGGACGACGCCTCCAAAACCGACCTTGCCTTTCCTTTGCGAGCTGGACGTCGCAATAGTGATGTCCTCCGGGTCATCCGACGTCAGCACCTCTAATCGGTTTGTCTCGTAAGTTGCCTGCACTCGTTCATCCCACGGCGCGAGTGCGAACTCGTGGATGACTTCCACGCGCCTGGTATCTAGTCTTGACATCGCCGAGGCGAGTTTCTGCATCGGCGAAGCATACCTCCTGTGCAGCTTGAGCCTCACCGATGTCAGAGGATGCGTGTTCGGGAGCGTCCGCATCCTTATCCAGAATTTCGCTGCCGCTTGAGCATGCCGTTCTCGGAATGATTGCACGCCGGCCTCGGCCTCGGCCACTGCTGTTGCCACTGTGCGGAAGCCTCCCGTGACAGCCTGGGCTCCGACTCGCTGGGCCCTCTCGATCCACGTTGCTTCTTTCGTCTTGCATGCATGCGACCAAACGTTGGAGGCATAATCCATGGTCGGCGCTACGGTCGCAGTGAACAGTTGCCTCGCCATTTGTGGCGAGGCCATCTTCAGTCGTTTCAAGCACATGGCAGCGCTCAGCCCCTTGGCGGCTATTCCGGCGATATGCTCCTTGAAGCGAAGTGCTTGATCCAAGATGACTCCCAGCAGCTTCACATTGTCCTTCGGCTTGACATCATTCCCTCTGATGGCGAAAGGCGAGTCGCTGTCGCGTTCTGCGATGCGTGTGAAGTGGATGACGGACGTCTTGTCCACTTCAAACGTGGCGCCGCTGCGCTTCTCCCACTCGAGCGCATCATCGATGATCGACTGGATACCATCTCTATTCGACTCGGCCGTTGGTCCAGTGACCCAGGCAGAGTAGTCGTCAACGAAGGCGATGGAGCCACCGTTGTTACTGATCCGCCTCTGCACCAGGTCCGCATTGAAGAACAGGAACGCCACCGGTGATAGTGGAGATCCTTGGGGTAAGCCGGCCTGCGCCAGGGCTTGCTGCTCGGATGTGTGCCCGTTGACAACCACCGATGCGGTCCGTTCCGAGCAGAATGCGTTTACCCATTTGACCAGGCGATTCGGGATGCCTCGAGCTTTCATCCTTACAAGCAGCCGCTCTTTGCAAACTCCATTGTACGCCCCTTTGACGTCGAAGCTGACGAGACTCAAAACTCTGCCCATTCTCCAAGCCTTGTAGATCCGCTCCTGCAGAAGCACGAGTGCTTGGTCTGCCGACCTGCGTTTCCGTGCACCAAAGTGGTTCGCGGGCAACAGCCCATGAGCTTCGACTGCATAGCTGATGCGTTCTGCAACGACTGC
>KQ030655.1:13063-51379 GCA_000956045.1 Hirsutella minnesotensis 3608
AGTTATCGCTTCTCTTTGCGGGCGCTCACCCTCCGGTTCGATCATGGTTGGCAGAGGCGGGAAGAAGGTGCTCAGGAGCTCCTCACCTTGCTCTGCTTTGCCTTTGGCGATCGAGCCGTCGGCTCTCCTCAACGGCGGCACCTTGTCATCGAACATATCCACGCCGGGTTTCAGATACTTGACCACTTTCCAGATGTTGTTCTCGTCGGTGACGAAGTCGTCCCAATGGGACTTCTTCTGTTTCCGCACGTTGTCGTGGTACTCCTTGGCAGCGTCCTTGGCGCGTTGCTCCAGGTTCGGCTGCGGTTGACCGGCTCTTCGCTGCGCCCTTGCTTGGTTGCGCCAATACGTGTACGTTTGCCGCAGTCGCGTCAGGTCCTTTGTCCACCATCGCTTCGCGTATGGCGGCGGCTGTGCCTGAGGGGTCAGATCATGAAGCACCTTGGTGACCACCCGCATGAGCTGATCCGCCTGCGCCTGTACCCCCACACTCCACGGAAGAGGCCGAAGCTCGTCCTCGACCCTGGCTGTGATGGCGATCCATGGCGCGTTCTTGAGCATCAGGCGTTGTGGAAACGTTCTCTCCTGTACTTGAATGTCGAAGGCCGTCTGGATCGCTCTGTGGTCTGACCCGTGCTCTGTCGGGTGAATCATGCAGGATATCACCTCGTCTGTCAGTTCTGCCGATGCCAGCACCAAGTCGATGGTGCTCTCCTCGTCCGCCCTTTGCCACGTTTTCGTCCCTCTCGGCAGGAGGCTGCTGAGACCAAAGTCGTTCATCAGGTCGATGATGGGCTGGCCCTCCCCCTGTCTGCTCGCTGACACTTCATCTCCGCCCCAGAGGAGATCGTGGCGGTTGAAGTCTCCCGCCAGAACCACATCTGTGCGGTTTCCTGTCCCATCACGGAAGCGATCGATCAGGTCGCGCAGCAGCTCCATCGCGCTCGTCAGCGCCTCGTCGTTCTTTCCTTGCACGTACACTGATACCACCATGACTGCCCTGCCCTCGAGTCGGAGTACCACTGCTGTGAGATCGGCCGACGGCACAGGCACTTGCTCCGCCTCAAGGTCACTTCGAATCCAAAGCATGCTACGAATCGGCCACAGGCCGTCACGAGCACACGTCGGTATCATCTTTGTCCAGTTATGGTGGGCCGGTAAGATTTTCCTTTCGTGTGGACAGGCTCTTCACTGCAGTGAGGGTATTCGGAACGATGTAAAATTGTGTCTTATCTTCTCTAGATATATGCGAACCCCATAGAAAAGGGTTCGTGTTCCGGATCAGCGTTATTCCAATCGCCGTGAGCGCGCGTATCACGTGCGCACCGCCCGCACCTCACGATGTGTTGTGCGCGTTATGTGCGCTGCCCGCACAATTGAATCAACATTTCGAGTATTTCGCATTTATGCTTTAGCGCGTTATGCTCCCTCATCTTGACGGCGCTCAACTGGCCTATGCTGCTGTTGATGCCCGAGACATTTGCTCCGGTTCTTGAGGCGGGAGTTTCTACGTCCAGCCGTGACAAGACTGACAGACACGGGTGTATCGTGGATTACGCCACTCTTCTCGCGCGTCCCATCCGAATCTTGTCTGAGCCCCTTGTCTTTTTTCACGGACCTCTTCATTCTCTACCAACACGTCATATTCTTTTTGTACTTTGGCGCATACCACATCATTTTTCAGCACGTCTACTCCATGTCTAATGGGATGGCTTCATTGATGTTCATCCCCATCGCCATTGGTGCCGTCGTCGCAATCGTCATATTCGTAGCCTGGGACAGATTCCACCGGTCCAGTGTTCGCGTCGG
The DNA here is from genome assembly GCA_000956045.1 of Hirsutella minnesotensis 3608. Classification (NCBI taxonomy): domain Eukaryota; kingdom Fungi; phylum Ascomycota; class Sordariomycetes; order Hypocreales; family Ophiocordycipitaceae; genus Hirsutella; species Hirsutella minnesotensis. Next base: position 14,873 of record KQ030655.1, read on the forward strand.
CTCTGGCATCGAGTGTCCTGACGCGCAACATCATCGCCGCAATATTACTTCCCCTCACTACGCATCCGTTGTACGAGAACCTTGGCACGAACTGGGCCTGCACACTGCTTGGGTTTCTGTGCGTTGCTCTGACTCCCATCCCGTTTGCTTTTACAATGATTACAGCTCTTTCGGCAAGAGGTCAGTCGCTTCTCTCAATGTGCGGCGAAGAAGAGCCAGAACCGTTACGGAGCTTGGATTTGTTCCAAACTCGGCCAATTTACATACAGGATCTCGACGTCGCCGATCCGCTCGAATGGTGGCATCAGCATCAACTTGAATGCCCAGTGCTGTATCGAATGGCGCTCGACCTATTCTCGATTCCCGGCATGAGCGCTGAATGCGAGAGAGTCTTTAGCCAGACCAAGAGACTAATCACAGACGAGCGCAACAATCTGTCAGAAGAAACTGTGGAGGCAGATCAGCTTCAAAGGCAATGGTTATCCAGAGGCCTGGTAGAGTAGCACAAATGGCAAGATACCTGACGTGTAATTTGGGCAGAGAATACTCTGGAAAAAATGCACAATAAAGTGTGACTTCTTGTAGCAAATTAAGTAATCAGACCACCTTCAGACCCAGACCGACCGGTGCTCAAAACCCAGACCGACTGACCAAGACTCGGGATTGACCTAGACCGACCGACCGGAGGGGCCGGTCTGAGTCGGTCGGTTTGTTAGCCGACTCGTGACCTCCCGAGGAAGCCACGTAGAGAGCGTTACTACCATTGCCACCCTGTGCGTTGACATCGGCGCCTCGCCTGAGCAGCATCTGCTCGAGCAGCATCTGCACAATCTTGTCGTGACCTCCCGAGGAAGCGACGTAGAGAGCGTTACTACCATCGCCACCCTGTGCGTTGACATCGGCGCCTCGCTCGAGCAGCATCTGCACAATCTTATTGTGGCCTTCAGAGGAAGCGGCTTGGAGAGCGTTGCCGTACTCGCCACCCTGCGCGTTGACATCGGCGCCTCGCCTGAGCAGCATCTGCACAATCTTGTCGTGACCTCCCGAGGAAGCGACGTAGAGAGCGTTACTACCATCGCCACCCTGTGCGTTGACATCGGCGCCTCGCTCGAGCAGCATCTGCACAATCTTGTCATGGCCTCCCGAGGAAGCGGCTTGGAGAGCGTTGCCGTACTCGCCACCCTGTGCGTTGACATCAGCGCCTCGCCTGAGCAGCATCTGCCTGAGCAGCATCTGCACAATCTTGTCGTGACCTCCCGAGGAAGCGGCTTGGAGAGCGTTGCCGTACTCGCCACCCTGTGCGTTGACATCGGCGCCTCGCCTGAGCAGCATCTGCTCGAGCAGCATCTGCACAATCTTGTCGTGACCTCCCGAGGAAGCGGCTTGGAGAGCGTTGCCGTACTCGCCACCCTGTGCGTTGACATCGGCGCCTCGCCTGAGCAGCATCTGCTCGAGCAGCATCTGCACAATCTTGTCGTGACCTCCCGAGGAAGCGGCTTGGAGAGCGTTGCCGTACTCGCCACCCTGTGCGTTGACATCGGCGCCTCGCCTGAGCAGCATCTGCTCGAGCAGCATCTGCACAATCTTGTCGTGACCTCCCGAGGAAGCGGCTTGGAGAGCGTTGCCGTACTCGCCACCCTGTGCGTTGACATCGGCGCCTCGCCTGAGCAGCATCTGCTCGAGCAGCATCTGCACAATCTTGTCGTGACCTCCCGAGGAAGCGGCTTGGAGAGCGTTGCCGTACTCGCCACCCTGTGCGTTGACATCGGCGCCTCGCCTGAGCAGCATCTGCTCGAGCAGCATCTGCACAATCTTGTCGTGACCTCCCGAGGAAGCGGCTTGGAGAGCGTTGCCGTACTCGCCACCCTGTGCGTTGACATCGGCGCCTCGCCTGAGCAGCATCTGCTCGAGCAGCATCTGCACAATCTTGTTGTGGCCTTCAGAGGAAGCGGCTTGGAGAGCGTTGCCGTAGCAGCCACCCTGCGCGTTGACATCTGCGCCTGCCTCGAGCAGCATCTGCGCAATCTTGTCGTAACCTCCCAAGGAAGCGGCTTGAAGGGCGTTGCCGTAGTATCCACCCTGCGCGTTGACATCTGCGCCTGCCTCGAGCAGCATCTGCGCAATCTTGTCGTAACCTCCCAAGGAAGCGGCTTGAAGGGCGTTGCCGTAGTATCCACCCTGCGCGTTGACATCTGCGCCTGCCTCGAGCAGCATCTGCACAATCTTATTGTGACCTCCAGAGGAAGCGGCTTCAACAGCGTTGCTGTTGTAGCCACCCTGCACGTTGACATCTGCGCCTCGCTCGAGCAGCATCTGCACAATCTTGTCATGGCCTCCCAAGGAAGCGGCTTGGAGAGCGTTGCCGTACTCGCCACCCTGTGCGTTGACCTCGGCGCCTCGCTCGAGTAGCGTCTGCGCAATCTTGTCGTGACCTCCAGAGGAAGCGGCTTCAAGAGCGTTGCCGTAGTAGCCACCCTGTGCGTTGACCTCGGCGCCTCGCTCGAGTAGCATCTGCACAATCTTGTCTTGGCCTTCCTCGCAACCCACGTAGAGAGCGTTACGACCTTTGCCATCCTGTGCGTTGGCATCGGCGCCTCGCTCAAGCAGCATTTGCACAATTTCACCGTGGCCTCTCATGATAGCGGCTTGGAGAGCGTTCCCAAAATCTCCGCCTTGTGCGTTGACCACGGCGCCTTCCTCGAGCAGCATCTGCACAATCTTATTGTGGCTTCCCAAGGAAGCGACCTGGAGAGCATTGCCATGCCTGCCACCCTGCACGTTGACATCTGCGCCTCGCTCGAGCAGTATCTGCACAATCTTGTCGTGGCCTCCCAAGGAAGCGGCTTGAAGAGCGTTGCCGTACTCGCCACCCTGTGCGTTGACCTCGGCGCCTCGCTCGAGCAGCATCTGCACAATCTTGTCGTGGCCTTCCTCGCAAGCCACGTAGAGGGCGTTACTATCATCGCCACCCTGTGCGTTGACATCGGCGCCTCGCTCGAGCAGCATCTGCACAATCTTGTCGTGGCCTCCAGAGGAAGCGGCTTGAAGAGCGTTGCCGTAGTAGCCACCCTGCGCGTTGACATCTGCGCCTTCCTCGAGCAGCATCTGCGCAATCTTTTCGTGACCTCCCGAGGAAGCCACGTAGAGAGCGTTACTACCATCGCCACCCTGTGCGTTGACATTGGCGCCTCGCCTGAGCAGAATCTGCACAATCTTGTCGTGACCTCCCGAGGAAGCGGCTTGGAGAGCGTTACTACCATCGCCACCCTGTGCGTTGACATTGGCGCCTCGCTCGAGCAGCATCTGCACAATCTTGTCGTGGCCTCCCAAGGAAGCGACTTGGAGAGCATTGCCATGCCTGCCACCCTGTGCGTTGACCTCGGCGCCTCGCTCGAGTAGCATCTGCACAATCTTGTCGTGGCCTCCCAAGGAAGCGACTTGGAGAGCATTGCCATGCCTGCCACCCTGTGCGTTGACCTCGGCGCCTCGCTCGAGTAGCATCTGCACAATCTTGTCGTGGCCTCCCAAGGAAGCGACTTGGAGAGCATTGCCATGCCTGCCACCCTGTGCGTTGACCTCGGCGCCTCGCTCGAGTAGCATCTGCGCAATCTTGTCTTGGCCTTCCTCGCAAACCACGTAGAGAGCGTTACGACCTTTGCCATCCTGTGCGTTGGCATCGGCGCCTCGCTCAAGCAGCATTTGCACAATTTCATCGTGGCCTCTCATGATAGCGGCTTGGAGAGCGTTGCCATATTTGCCACTCTGTGCGTTCACATCAGCACCTCCATCGAGCAGCATCTGCACAATTTTGTCATGGCCTTCCGAGGAAGCGGCTTGCAGAGCGTTCCCAAAATCGCCGCCTTGAGCATCAACATTAGCGCCTCGCTCGAGCAGCATGTGCACAAATTTTACGTAGCCTCCCCAGGAGGCGGCTTGAAGAGCATTCCCATGGTCGGTATCCTGTACGTTTACATCGGCGCCCCTGTCGAGTAGCAACTGCACAATCTTGTCATGGCCTTCTAAGCAAGCAGCTTGAAGAGCGCTCGCAGTGTCGCCGTCCTGGGCGTTGACATCGGCGCCTCTCTCAAGCAGCATCTGCACAATTCGGTGGTCACCTCTCGATATCGCGGCATGCAGAGCATTACCATAGTAGCCGCCCTGTGCGTTGACATCGGCGCCTCGCTCGAGCAGCATATGCACAATCTTGTCGTGACCTTTCGAGACAGCAGCTTGGAGAGCCTTGTTGTATTCGCCACCCTGTGCGTTGGCATCGGCGCCTCGCTCGATCAACAATTGTGCAGTGGTGCATAGTCCCCAGAGTGACGCAAAATATAGCGGACAAGCAGGACTTGGTTTTGGTGCTTGCTCCCAGGGACGCTCAGGGTTGAAGAGACGACGCCAAGTTCTATACGCAGTCTCGTTGTTGAAAAACTCTGAGATGGCCCAATTGACGCTAGCAAAGCTCTCCGCAGGTTTAGCGTGATGCATCCAATACTGTGCTGAGTATTTAGCTAGTGGATATTCGGTCGTGATAGTATATATGTCATCTCTGTCTTCCACGCTTGAAAGGTAAGCCAAGCAAATCTTTGTTATGCGACCCCTGGCATCGCCTTCGGAAAATCGGCCACGGAACTCTTCTGGTAGCTTTTTAGACGTCAAATATTCCTTAACGGAAAAATGTGCAAGTTCAAGCCTCAACATTGTCTTCCCAGCGGATTGCTCCGTTACGAGAGACACGAGGCTTGAGCAGATCCTTCCGATTTCCTTGTGATTTCGCAATCGGTACTTTGGATTAAATTGGCAGTGTGGGTCAAGTGCTATTGCATCCACTCCTTCTTCTATGGTCAACGGTCTATCTGACCAGACAAGGAATTGGAGTAGCGTGGTCGCTTTTCCTTTGCGTACTTCCGGAATGTTGTCGAGAATTCGGGAATACGTCTCGTCCAGGCTTCGAGGTAACGAATTCAAGGCGAATTGCAACTCGCCATAATCCAGGCAACCCTCGAGGTTATCAAGCTGGCATGCGACCCATCTAAACCTGTCGGTGATATCAGCGTCTGGCTTGCTTTCCTTGGGCAAATTAAAAAACGAAGCTCGAATATACTTACATCCCATCAGCTTTCTCTCCAAGTACCAATTCGACCTCTTCAAGCACAGTGGGGTCAGAAGATTGCCCTGAAGCCCACCTCCTCTGGAATTCTTCACTTGCTCCGAGCCTCGCCTTAACATAGGACCGAATGTCTGCATTCACAAGATCTTTGTCAATAGGGACGAGGGCTTCTTCTTGAACCAAATCTCTGAAAGTCAGACCGATTTCGTCTTCCGGTCTGCTCGTGGTGATCAGGTAGACGGTTGTGAGTTCCGAACTAAATAAGGTCTTCTTCATCCACTGAAGCAAATCGAGCCTGGTCTCGCACTCATCTAGAGCGTCCAATACAATCTGAAGTCTCCTAGGATGCCGCATCATCTCGCTAAGGGAGTAAGGGTGTTGATGAGTGTCTCAGTTGGTTGATTACAGTCGTTCGACGCGAACAAAGTATCGAGCACCCCTTGAGAACCGGGACTTTTGGTATACAGCTGAAAAATAAGTGAGCGTAGAAGATCGTCCAGCTTTTGCTTCCCTTTGTCGCGGAAGTCGAAGAAGAAATCAAGAGTGACACCAGAGTCGGTCTTGGTAGCGTGCAGGTGATCAAGGATAGTCGAGGTAAGAACCGTCTTACCACATCCTGAGATCCCGTGCAGCCACAGATGTCGGCGCGATCCGGACTTCCACTCGTGGAAAGCAGCGCTGGTAATGAACCAAGCTCCAGTGCCCTCGTGCCGCTTTTCTCTTGCAGCATTGAGATTGGTCGAGGTATCTGGGGGTGAAAGCCACTTCTTAAGCTTGTCAAGGTGGCTATCGGCTGTTAATCTGTCAACTCTCGCTTTTGTGTCGGTCGCCAGAGATTGAATGCTTGTCATGTTTTTGTTAACTATGTAGTTATCAGCGCAGGGTCACCGAGGGTTTGCGAAAATACTAACTAGAGCTGATATCAACGGCCCTCTGCGTCTCGTCAAGTTCCCTAACTGGAACGTAGCCCAGGAGCTCTTTCCCAAATGCAGCTGCGGTAGCAGAGGCATAGCGTTGCCACCGATCATTCTTATGCGAATCTGCGTAGTCACAGATACCCCGAATCACGAGACAGGGGAAATGATTCATCAGCCCAGCAGCTTCCATCTCGACGCATAGACACTCCTCTCCGATATGTTCAACGATCTTATCTCGAGTTGCCGCGTCTTTGATCAGTGTATTTCCAGACGCGATGATGCCGTAATGGATTTCTGGGTCGGTCGAATCCCGCTTTTCGCGTTTGACTTCCTCGTTCAAATCGCAGCCATGGCAGTCCTTGCCTCCGGTATGCTCGTAAAAGGTATTGAAGAGTCGGTCCATCTCGAATCCTTGATGAATGAATCCGGATTTTATCATTCGAGGTTTGGTTGTGCTGATTTCCTGCAGGAGATCTGGAACCTGAGGTTTCCCAATTTCGTGTTCTGTTTGCAAATTCGCCAGCGCGTGGAGAAGGACGTTCGGAGGCTTTGCAAGGAAATCTTTGCGTTCGCGCCGCTTCTGAGAGTTCGCCTTGGTAAGATCATATTGTATTACCCCGCCGGTGGCTCCAGTCGGCTGACTGACGACGACGTCGCCGAGTCGAATATCGCGGCCCTCTTCAGGTCTGGCAATGGCGCCCCCGATTCCTACTAGGAGGCCAATTCTGATTTGAGGCAAGGAGGAAAGCAGGCTCGAGGCCGTGGTGGCGGCGGAGGTCGTCCCGTACACTCCTGCCGGAAGCGACGCGATGATGATGTTATGTTCTCCCATCCGGCCCCAAGTGTACGAATTTGTGTCACTTGGATGCTGTGAGAAATCCCGCGGCCTGTCGTGACGCTCATCGAGCAGAGCGGTCGCTGCAGCGCGTTCGATAGGGAGAGCTGCGATCCATCCGATGGTGTACAGGTTAGGGCTGTCCAATGACTTGCGCGTCGTCATGATGGGCGGTCAGTGAGAGAGACTTGATTGATACGGCTCATGGATGAAGAGTCTCGCGCTGAGGATCCGCTTCTGGAGGCGTTCACTATGTCAGTCACCTTGGCTGAGATCCAGCCGCAGTGCGATGCACATCACAATGCCAAGCAAGTTCATCCCGTTCCTTTGGCTGCGCAATGAGCGAGCAGGATGCAGACAAGCGAAATCTCCATTTAAACGCTAAAATCTCACCCACAGTCTACCACTCAGTAGACTAGCATGAGGGGGTATGAAGTTCATGATAAAACCGAATAGTATTAAGTACTGCCCCATTTGTCGGATCTTCCTACCTTCGTTCCAGACCCTCCCACCTCCAGTACAGGGCAGTAGCTAGGAATCAGCCTCACTCGCCCGGCAAGTGTTCAGCTGCCTAGTGATTGACGCTGCACGTCCAACAGGTTTCTACTGCCGAAACCCTGCGCGCCACGTCGGCAGGTGGGGGCCAGAAAATAAGCCTACCTTTCCTAAGCGTTGTCACCAAATTCACGGGTTTAAGGCCGCGGAAAATACAAGAAATATCCTGCAATACGGAAAACTTCCTTTTGTATCCTCAGCTCCAGCAAGAAACTTGTAGCTATTGTCTACGATTCTAAATCGATAGGTTTTAAGCACACCTTTTTTTTTTTGCTCCCGCCTCCTCTTTCAGCAGGGTTCTTGTCTGTTGGGCCCAGCGCATTCCCTCGAATACCAGCATCGGAGAAAGGGTGGGCACAACTCAGGAGTCTCACTCTCTCGGCTCCGCCCACAAGAAGACCCACAGAACAAGACTCACACGTGCGTGCCACTCAAGTTGTATCCCGACTCATAAGCATAAAAGTCGCATCTCTGCAACGTAAAATTCAGCGTCCCAGGTTGGAAGCGCAACGGGAGCGCAACTCAGCCATAGCATTTCCTCAATGCATGGGCACAGGGCCAGTGCCGGGGTCAGGCAAGCCGAGGTGACAGTGTTGACGCACGGTAACTGAATGACGCACCCTGGATGATTCTCCTTTCTAATCACGGATTGACAGAAGAGGGAACTTGGAAAGCAAGTCAGAATACTCTTTCCTCGGTCAGCGCGCTTTTGAACCATAACATGGCTCCATTAAGTGTTGACGAGAAGCAGACTCTGCCGCCAGTAAGCTACGTGTGAGGCCGACTAAGCTTTTGTCGATCACGGCTCTCGCTCAACAATGGTTAGCTTCTTGGAGGATCAAGAGTTCTATAAACGATGCGCGGAATCGGATCGCAGGGCTATGTTGGCCCCCTTCAACCTTCCAGCGTATCTCGCAACTCAAATCTGCACCGACATGAACGGCTATTTCGGCTGCAGAAGCTCGTACGGCATAGACAACAAGCTATGCGACCTTAGTTTGTCATCAGTCTTCCCTCTAGACAATCGCTGGACTAACCTGGCGGACCCCGTCTGTCAGGCATCTGGTTCCGATGCTTGACCAAGACGGTGTCGAAGGCTGAGGAAGAAGTGGGGCCTGAGGGGAAGAATTACCACTGGCATGAAATGGGATTTTTCGTCCGATGGTGCCACACCGGAATCTGCAGGGTCTTGTCTGTAGGCACACCGCCACTTCTCCGCCTCCGACTTGAGATTGTGCTTAGGGATGCATCTGCTGTCGAGCTACGGGATCCCTTTTCTATGATCGTGCCGCTTCTTGACCAGCTCATCACGCAGTACGATGAGAGTGCGTGGCAAGTGCGGGATCAAGTACGGGGAATCGAAATGGTCGGTAACGTGCTCCGTCTGCGGCTAGTGCCACCATGCTAACGTCAATGTAGAGTAGGGGTACTCGCAAGTCCAATTTTGTGACAATGCACGACATTGCCAGGCACACCGGTCACCTGGTCGAAGTTTCTGCAGCGACAGTTGAGACGATGAATTGCTTGGTGCGTCGGCAGGAACGCATTTACGCTGAGCTTTCATCGCTCGACAGGACGTACAAGGAACAGGCACATGAATATTTGAGCTTCCAGCTTCAGATGATGAAAAGTCTTCAACGCCGAGCTCTTTCGATACAGGAGAGAATTAACGCGGAAATTTCTCTGGTACTTGGACTAAAACCAGACTCCCTCATTTGGAGAGCTGAGCTACGGACTGACGAGGCACTAATATAGGGTTACAACATCATTGCGACCCAAGATAGCATGGTGACAAGATCCATAGGATTGCTTACGATGGTTTTTCTCCCGGCTACGTTCGTATCCGTACGTTGCGTGCCTCGTAATCCTAGACCGTTTCTTCCATGTTTGCTATGTTAAACGATTTTGCAGGCTCTGTTTAGCACCACATTCTTCTCCTTTGCCGAGGAGACCTGGAAGATATCCAAGAAGTTCTGGATCTATTGGGCGGTTGCCGTCCCCTCGACACTGGTCGTACTTATTGTCTGGTGGTTGACTCTTAGGAGAGCATCGGCACGAAACCGGTGGCGGTAAACCCTGGCTATTGCCATCGGCCTGTCACTCTCGGATGATCCAACGACTTCCCGAGCGGATGAACGCCACGCGAAACTTGGGAGGGGTGGCTAGTACATCTCGTTTCAATTCTTACTACATGTGCAGCTGCGTCCTTAAGCCGAATCCAATTGTTGACCAGTGTGTCTAATACCAACTAGACCAAGGGCCAAAAAATTTCAGACTGTGTTCCATATAAACGCGGGGTGATGGCTACACCCATTACTGTAGCAGCGCCTTAAGGGACGGGTAACTTTCAGGCTCTTCTGCACAATATGCTTTGCGCTTTGGCTTATAGCCTATTAGAGGATGCCCGTGGCGCACAGGGTCTGGGCATAGCAGCCTGTTGGACATACGGTGTCAGTCACTAGCAGCTGAACCCTCGCGTTGCGCGCTGAAGCTAATTCCTAGCTACTGCACAGTGTCTATCGGAGTCGGGAGGCACGCGGGTTGCAAAACGATTGGCCCCCCAAGCCTTCCATACAATAGAGATGGGAGGGGGAGCGTTTATTTTGAGACTCCCTTGGGAGGAGGGTCTGGAACACGCCGGCCGAGTCCAAGCTACATTGTAGGGGAGATCTTGTCAGAAATATGGGCAATAAATTCACTGGGGAAATTTGCCCTTGATGCAATTCCAAAAAAAAATTGTCTGTCCTCTGGAGTTATCACTAAACTTGTCAGTTACTTTTATACATGTGTAAGTCTCGTGATCTCGTGATCGCATCCAGTCAGCCTAGCAGTGAGCCTAACGGAAAGCCTTGAGGAAGTCTCAACGATCGACAGATTCAATCTGACAGATCTATCATCTCGGCGTTCTGACTGGCGATTTCCCTGTCAGCAACCTGCTTGCTCGACTCGCGAAGGCAAAGAGGTGACAGCGGATAACCTGCTCGGCGGAGACCTACCAAGACAACGGATAAAGCGAACGCATCCCAAAGCAAATCCTCGGCGCGAGAGCTTTTCGTCCGTCAGCAGCGACACGTGTTGACCAAGACTAATTGACTCTAACTGACCACCCACCATGGCGAGGCGCAAGTCGTTGGATAGCCCTGACCTTTACACCGTCGGGTGGATCGCAGCTCTCTCCATCGAACGCGCTGCAGCGACCGCTATGCTCGATGAGCGTCACGACAAACCGCATGGCTTCTCACAGCATTCAAGCGACACCAACTCGTACACTTGGGGCCGGATGGGAGAGCATAACATCGCCATCGCGTGATTCGCGTCCAGTGTGGCTAACAATCAGTCAAGTTCAATTTCAGCCATCAAACTCGATTGATTGAACAGTACCTCAACTCGATTGAAGCTTGACTTGACTACGCAGCCATTTCGATTGACAGCTTGTCAAGTGCTTGTTAGACTATGCCTGATCGGGTAATTTGTATAGATCTCGCGGTGTAGCAACCCCCCGAAAGATCCCCAAAGTAATCCAATTCTTCTGTATCATCTCAGCTTCCACTGTGTCATCACCGAGACCGTTGCGCTTATCAGTGATGAGCTCACTTCCGTCCGAAAATACCCGCTCCGCCTCGGCACTCATCGCTAGCGTGCTGAAGATATTAAGAGCAAGTTTACTGAGAACAGGCCAGACGTGGCGTCGTTCAACCCACGACGCCAGGGGGTTCTTGACGTTCATGTCCTCCCTGGAGGGTACCTGCTTCATCCACATCTCCCACTCAGTCTCAACCTTCCTCCTTTTGCCACGGTGTGGTCGATCTGTTGTATGGCCCCACGCATCGAATTCGTCATCGATTGTCGGCGAAGAAGAACGAGAGGTCTCTACTTGGTCAACGTGCTCAGTAGCCACCATGATCGCAGCGAAGCGATCATAATATGCAGTAAGCTCCTTCTCCGCCGTCTTTATCCATTCCTCTCGCCTCCACCACTTCTCCCTGAAGTATTCAAATTGGTAGGCGGGATGGAGGGCGATGGCCATGCGATAGATCGGCGACTGGTCCGTAAGCTCGTAGTAGGTGTTAATCTTTGACCATGCAGCCAACACGCCGCAAGAGTAGTACGGAGGAAGAGCGCCATCGCTTTCGACATTCATGGTGTCGATCTCTTCTTTGACAGTCTCAAGCTTAGTGAGCAGGAAGTCCATGGCATAGAGCACTTGCCACACCGAGCCTTGGCCACCCTCGTTGCCTTCGCCGTCCGCTCGGCCTTGCAGCCGCTTCGTGAGTCGCTCGAAGGGCTGCAAGAGTGTGTAGAAGAGCTCAAGCTCGTGCCAGTCAGCATCGGTGAGGAAGTCATTCTCGTGCTTGTCATCTTTATCCGGGGACTTCCATTGCGCCTGGTAGAGATCAATGGCCGGGCGACACCTGAGAGCACGCTCGATCATGTAATACGTTGCGTTCCATCGAATGCCACCGTCTTTGAGGAGCACGCCGACGAAGAGCTTACCATCGCTCGTCTTCGTGACGCGCATGCGAGCCCTCAAGACCTCACGACGCGCATCGTTGCGGTTGATGTAGTTAACGAGATTGTGCAGCTTTCCAACGACACCTTTCACGCTCCAAAGAGCTGTGCGCTGCTCCTCTGAAGCCTCAAGAACTCTCTTCTCCCAGGCACTGACACCGCCAAATAAAAGGGCCTTGACGACAAGATTTATGATGTGACCGATGCAGCGAATGCGGTCCGCTTCTGGATCGATCGAGACGAAAGAACGCTGCAACGCTTCGAGACATTTGCCGTTATCTGCAGCGTTATCCATGACAAAGGAACCGAGCTTCTCACCGATGCTGTACTGCAGAATTACTGGCTTCACCAGCGCTGCTAGGTCGTCGCCGGTATGGCCGCCGTGTCGTCGCGGAAAGCCGAGGAGTGTTCGAGGGTGGCCGTTGCCGTCGACGAAGTGTGCGCAAATAGCGACGTATTCTCGGCGATTATGGGCACGCCATCCGTCGATCGAGAGGTTGATGTTGCTGAGTGCGGACTGCACCAGTCCAATGACCAGCGGCAAGCGTGTCGCCAAGGAACTCCTAACCCACTGCAAGAGCGTCGAGTGATGCGATGGCAGCAGGCGTGCGAGCGAAGGCTTCCCGTACGTGAGCAGTTCAGTGGTCGCCTCGTCCGTGACCTCTCGGTAGCTGAGGCGCAGCTGAATTACCCAGTCAACGAGCTTCTGTTTATATTCGTCCTCGTTGAATGGCATCACGAGCTGGAAGGCTTCGGCGGGGCTGCTGGGTTCGATGCCGTCATCCTCGTTGGCTGCAACTGAAGGCCTCTTGACCTTGTGAAACTCTACAAGATGCTGGATTGCCGCTGTCGTCGATTCTGCCGCAAAGAGCTGGCTGAAGTACCGCTTTTTGGTGTCACAGGTCCGGGGGGCGGCCGACCGGTAATCCGGTAATGCGATTACCGCCCGGGCCCATACTAAAACGTGCTTTTTCCGAAGGGCCAGCCCTGCGCGTCGACGGGTTGCTCGAGGCGCCCGAGACCTACCACCACCGTCGGTCTCACCACCGTCACCCTCGCCGTCACTAAGCCGGGAGCAAGGGGAATACGAGGAATGGGCCGGTCTGTCCGACACAGGGTCCAGCAGTCACGGCGCCTCGATACCTATCCCCAACCCGTCAATCCCTGGCCCTGCCATGGTATCGGTCGATGCCCTTCAATCCTCCGTCAACGATTTCGCGAAAGAAAATGGATATGGTGTTGTCAGGCACAACGGTTCCGGCAGCCAACTGTGGAAGACCAGATATGTGTTTCAGTGCGATCGATACGGCGAGCCTCGCACACCAAGGGGCGCAGGTCTCCGCCAAAGGCGGTCGCGCAAGTGTGGTTGTATGTGGAAGGTTATTGCGGAGGCCCTGGAGCAGAACGACTACCTGTGGACTCTGCGGGCATTTGCCGACCCTCAGCACAGCCAACACAACCACGACCGTACTCTGAGTCTGTCAGCGCATCCAGTCCATCGGAGACTTACTGACTCTGTCAAGGCAACAATTGAAGCGACAAGCCGGCGAGTTGGGATAAGGGCGCGCGATGTCCGTGGCATCGTCCAAGAAAAGCATCTCGGAGCGCACTTCACAAGAAGGGACATATACAATGCTAGAGCACTCTTGCGCCGCGAAAAGCTTGGTGGATTGAGTCCAACAGCCGCCCTGATCAAGCTGTTTGACGAGAGGGGCATTCCTCATATCGTCAAGTGGTCGGCGTCAGATCCTGGTCGTCTTGTTGGCCTAGTGTGGACCTTCCCATACTGTCTCCGAATGTGGAAACGGTTTCCGGAAATCATGAGCTTCGACAACACGTACAATACAAACCGCTTCAAATTACCCCTCTTCCAGGTGACGGGACAGACCTGCCTGAAATCCGTCTACAACGCGGCAACCGCCTGCCGATGGAGTTGGCCGACTGCTTTCCTCTGGACTTACCCAACGAGGGCCTCAAGGTCCCCGGGTACACCACGAAGGCGCTGGTTGTTGTGATGAACTGCGGGAAGACCAATCAGCACGGCCGCATGGAATATGGCTCCGCATTGCGGCATCGGGACCCTCGGTCCTGTCTCGTTGGGGCTCTCGCCTTCTGGTTCTTCTGGCGCTGGCAAGTGGAAAGGACAGAAAAGTTCCCCGTCTTCCAAAGAAGCGAAGATTGGTATGACACGAAGGTGCTCCGCCGATCGGCGAAGGAGCCTCAAGGTGAGTGCAATGGTGTGCATCGGCTTCCCTGACCTCATTGGGGGTCTGTTGATTCTTGCTCACTCACGGGACGTGCAGCCAAGCTATCGAGCCAGACTGCCTGGGAATGGACGCCCAGGTTCTACTGAAAGGCGGGCATCAAGGTCTCCAAGGTCAGCCATGCGCCCAGAGTGGCTGCGACGCAGAACGCCGACATCGCCGGTGTGGATGAAGGACAGGCATGTCATCACCCTAGCGGCGAGCTGCCCGCCGCCCCAGGCTAGCCCGGCCAGAACTGACAGGACCGTACAGATTCGCCGAGCCGGCCGCTGGAACAACGGCGACCAGATGACCGGCTGTTACCTGACTTCCCTGCCTTTCGAGTTCATGAGGGCCGTGGCCGATTTTGACCCTGAGTGGTCCGGTTCGTACTTCGTCCCCCGAGCCACCGTCAGGCCGCCAGTGGTGCTTCTCGTGCAGGTTTGGCCTCAACTTGACAAGTGGAAGGAGGCTCACAGTAGTCCTCTGTCGGACTTTGGGGTGGAGCAGAATATGGCTGCAGGTGCTTTCCTGGAGCTCATGGAGTGGCTTCGGGAGGTGCTCTTGCAGGACGCTGTCTTCCTTCAAGAATCTTACCCCGACCATCCACTCTTTCAAGATCCAGTCTTTTCTTGTCCCGAGTTTGCAGCGTTTGCCAGCGAAGTCCGGAGCACATGTACGAGAGCACATGAAGAGCACATGAAGACAGTCATTCCACCGCGATACAAAAGGCAATGCCGGTGGTGGCCGAAAAGCTTCGCACAGTTCTCACGCAACAGGTCGCAGCCGAACAGTTGGCTGAAAGAAGGCATGCGAACCTCCTGACGGTCGCTCGAGACCTGTGCGCAAAGCTGGAGGAGTTCGCGCAGACGACCTGCACTGTTACGTTCAGTCCCGGCCGAGGTACTGCAGCTCAACAGACGGAAGTGATGAGTGCACGTCAAGGGAGGCGCCGCGCTGCGGGCGACGCGATCACGTCCGCGATGGGTCCCCCGTCAGCGGCGAGGCCGCAAAATGACCTGGAGAAGCAGCGAGAGGAGCATGTACAGGTGGACAAGGAAAAGGCCCTGGACGAAGCAAGCGACATGGTGACTGGTCGAAGCCAGCCCCCGAGCTTCAGGCTCCCCCGTTCTATCGGCTCTGTGCAGGATCTGATGCATTTGTGGCGGCAGGGCTGGGGTGACATGCCGTCGGTGGATTCCTTGGAGCGCGATTGGGGAACTCGCTGGCGGCTCTCGGAGGAGAAGACCTACTTTTCTACGCGCAAGATTATCGTCAATGAGGTTCGCAGACGGGCCCAGCTGGACGGCTTGGCGGAGGGTGTCGTGGCGCGGCAAATGGACGAGGAATGGGGCTTCAGCTCGTTGGATAAGCTGTTCAAAGCAATCCGGAGGAGTAGAAGTGAGCCAGTGACGCGGGCGCTTGCGGCCACTTAGGGTATCTAAAGTCGGGAGAAACACGCGAGGCAGTAAAATATGAACACCCATCTAGTCAACGTTCAGGAACCTTGCCAGCGAGGATGGTTCAGGCGAGCAGGAGGCTGCGTCGCTTCATCTAGCGGTAGTACCACCTCAGAACAGTGCAAGTACCTCACCAAAAGGTGTCCTAATCGCAGTGCATTGAGCTTCAATTCGCGACGACGTGACGACCGATGGATTAAGGGACTCGAACGCAACCCGTGATTGATCGTGCGCTTCTGGATTCTCCTAGGCAGTCATTCTCTTGACCACTGACCGCCCGTTTCGCCTTTTCATGGCAGTTTGCAGTTGACATCAACCTGGTGGAGGTGATGTCAAGGGCAGCGCGTAATCGGCGGTAATCTGCGGGTGTTGTGCGGGGTAATCCGCTGACCGCCCACCAAAACCAGACCTGACATCCACTTGATCTGACTACGCTTTAGAGCTTGATTCATTGAACGGTACTTTCTTCACTCGAAGCTATCGACTGGTTTGGGGAAATTTTCTTCTCCGAGCCCGGCAGTGAAGAGAGTAGAGACCCTCTTGATGCTGTTCCAGAGCAGACATTAGAATACCTGAAATACGTAAAGCCTAGCTAAGCTGCAATTATACTCCCCCCCAAAGGGTAGACGAGACGAGGCAGTGAATGACGCCGCTTCCCTTCTAGGTAATGCCTTCTGTCAGACAGTTATGTTCCACACCTGGCACGTCACGACAGTTGGGCAAAGCAATCTGAATGACATCAGTCAAGTTGATGAGAATTATCTAAAGAACAAGAAGCGAGTGAATGGACGCACGGAATTGTGCAGCTCTTTAAACACAAATGAGAGATTCGTCGCATGATTACGCAGTAGCTGTTGCCTAACAGGCGACAGCGGCGTTGCGTAGTAATATCGCCACCTCATGAATAAACCTTCTAGGCAGGCTTGATATACGACACCTTCCTTGCATACATGTGCCTAGAAGGTTTTCCTTCCTTCTAATCGGGCATCCTGCGATCTAGCTGTCGATAAACCGCTAATTCAAACCGCGTACGCGGGTTGCCGCATGAATTTACATTTAAGTACCAGAACGTCTCCTTTCTTCCGCGCCATCCAGCATATTTTATTCCAGGTTGCCTCCCCTCAGATAACGTTATGCCGGTTTTGCGGCTGAAACGCATTGTATTCACGCTCACCGATGAACCAACCAAGATTGATCTCGCCCATATTGGCTGCTGTTGCCTAATAGGCCGCTTTTCATGCGACCCAAAGGCACCACTTAATGAAGATTTGGGAGAACCGGCGTTTGCCAGCTCTATGGAAATTGACGATGGGCCCACTCTGGGAGTCTGGCTCAGAAAAGGGTTTCGTTTCAGCGAAGAACTATCGTTCCGTCACTGTCACCGAAGTCTTTGCAGGAGATGATAGAGCAGTGCAACTAAGTAAGGTATAAGACGGGCGGCGGGCGGCGAGCACCGATTCCCGTTATCGTTCTGGGAATAGGTGAAACTGTAAGAATGGATACACTGGATACGTTGCGCTTGGTCGAATACACACGTCGACTTGGGCACCGGAACCGAAAATGCTGCGGCTTTATCCTGCTTTCCACCTACCTTGCTCCGGGGAACCCCGACAAGACCCCTTTCAAAGGCTTCCACCCTTTCCAGGTCTTGTCATCTTCCCCATTCACGCTAACCCTTGGACCATTCTATGCAAGAAGATGGCCGAGAGGCGGGTATATCACTTTCAGGCTAACACCCACTTCACCCGCACAGGCAAAGTCGCGGGGAGCTTGAAGCTTGGGGGCTGGCGTCGGCCAGTCACCACACTATGTGCTTTATCCAGGGCCTTTCCCTGGTCCGCTCGTACATGCTCCTGTCGCTGCTTCTCTGATGGGGTCGGGGCGTTGTCACGCGCATAAACCCCCACTATGTCATCCTAAATTGGAGGCGAGGACTCAATGCGTCAGTAGGAGCTATTTAAGGACTGGGGATGACCACAGCTTGCGAAAGGGAATCCTCAGAGATCAATGAATTGAATGATTGGCCCCCGTTCTTCACTCTCTGTTAGTTGTGTGTGTGTGCGCCTTACATTTTGATCTCTCTCCCCTTTAGGGCACAGAGACCGTTGAACGGGACCGGCTTGAATCACGCAGCGCGGCGCCTCCCTTGATGAGCACTCATGACTTCCGTCTGTTGGACTGCAGCACCTCGGCCGGGACTGAAAGTGACGGTGCAGGTCGTCTGCACGAACTCCTCCAACTTTGCGCAAAGGTCTCGAGCAACCGTTAGGAGGTTCGCATGCCTTCTTTCAGCTAACTGTTCGGCTGCGACCTGTTGGGTCAGTATTGTGCGAAGCTTTCGGCCACCACAGGCACTGCCCTTTGCATTGCCGCAGAATGACTGTCTTCATGTGCCCGCGTACATGTGCCCCGGACTTTGCTGGCAAACGCTGCAAACTCGGGACAAGAAAAGACTGGATCTTGGAAGAGTGGATGATCGGGGTAGGATTCGCGAAGGAAGACGGCATCCTGTAAGAGTACCTCCCGAAGCCACTCCATGAGCTCCAGGAAAGCACCTGCAGCCATATTATGCTCCACCCCGAAGTCCGACAGAGGAGCCTCCTTCCACTTGTCAAGTTGAGGCCACGCCTGCACGAGTAGCACCACTGGCGGCCTGACGGTGGCCTGGGGGACGAAGTAGGAACCGGACCACAATCCCCAAGCACGTGCAGTTTCAGAAATGACAATCGCGTACGTAGAAGCCGGAGGAAGGGGTGGAGACTCAGATCCCGATCAGTATCTCCAATATTTGGAAGAATGCTATGGAGACCCGAACGCAAGGACACGTGCACTGGAAAACTTGCGATCCTTGAGGCAAGGGGACAAGGAAAGTTTTGCGGCACTGCTACCTCGCTTTGAGAAGGAGCTCGCAGATTCCGGCGGTGCTACCTGGCCGGAAGAAGTCAAAATCAGCTACCTAGAGGGCGCTTTGAGGCAGGATTTACGCTTGGCAACTGTCTACGCGGCTCCTACTCGAACCACGTACGCAGAGTGGGTTCAAGCCCTTCAAAGCCTATCCTCGGGACTGGAGTGTGTAGGAAGAAGGGATGCCCTTCGGAGCGGCGGTGGCAATTGCGACAGTCGAGGCCGCGACTCGGATGGGGATACCAAGATGACGGGTGTCAACCGTATCGGTCAGGAGTCGAAGAAGCGTCGCAAAGCAGGCGCGACGCTCAAGAACGAGCGCCGCTGTTATCGTTGTGGTCGTACGGACCATGCCAATTGTCCGGCTAAAGTGGCAGATATCCGGGACTGGAAAGCGTTCAAGCCGCGTATGAATAGTCGACCCGTGCTGGTGAACGCACGGCTCAACAGAGGTAATCCTATACGCGTTCTGGTTCATACGCCTTGGGACCGTTGATTTGGCGCACGCTATACATGGAGACCATGTAAATGCTTCGTTAGAGCTTATGCATCCGCATGAATGATTCTCGAATAGGATCAGTAGATTGCATAATATACAATTGTGGGCTATATATACTGGAACATCTTTTCCGGCAACAATGCGTCTGGAGTTTTCCAAATCCTCAGTCTAGGCTTGAGCGCAATTATTACGCTATAATCTGCCTATCCAACCTATGTCGCAGGATCGCTGTCTGTCCCGTCGAAACTCAAATATGTCTAGCAGCGACGAGTCCATCCACGTCCGCCAGCGTCCTGGTTCGTCAGAATCTACGAGACAAAAAGAGTGTCAGCCTGTTGGTGAGTATATTAGCGTTCTAGTAGGGAGAACTCTGAGTTCGGCTAACCTAGATAATATTGAAGATGAAGGAAATGACCGAGGAGGAGCTGCATACGTGCAGCCTGATCTTCTACATTCATCCAGCAGTAAGTTTATCTCCAACTTTCACTCTATTAGAATATAAGTTAGCTTACGGTTAGACTAGATGATTTGATCGCGTCGAGTGACACTGCACAAAACGAGAACGCACATTCTAGTCGATGTCAATCAGAAGAAGTTCGAGAAATAGTCCGGCGTGTAGCCCGAGAAGAAATTCCTACTGAAATCCTCAGGATCCTGGTAGGCGGCTTTATAAGGCGGCTTGCAAAGGATATTGAAGGAAATATCTATACGGCAGGCGAATTTGCTACGAAATGCGCATTGGAGATGTCCCACTCGGATCTCAAAGCCATCGCCAAATTTCAGGGAGAAATCGGAAATCCCTCGACCTTTGGTGGTGAACCGCCGTGTCCTGTCATAGGATGTATGAGATTTTCCTACAGACGCGAGCTATATTTGTATAAGGGGAGCCCCTTCAGTATTTCCGACACAGAGAAGACATTTGTGAGTCTTCTTGAAAGAAGTTTATGACTTAATCTAACCATCGCAGGAGCGATTCTTTCAAGTACTCGAAAGCATGGCAAGGGAAATGGGTCTTCGAGCAGTAGAGGCCTCTGCGAGGGTAAGCCTGGAGAACATTGGCGGGGAACACCGTAGAGAGGGAGTTTAGTGATCCAGTAACATGAGAGACGGGTATTTTCTTGCTTTTCTGACTTGATATTCTTGTATTGTGGGATCAATGCTTGGCTTAGCGCCCAGAAAGTCGGGGGTTCTATAGCTTGCTCCCGTACTGAAAGCTTCATTTTGTTCACAACTTTCACGCCTGCCTAGTCAAAATAACACAGAAGGCATCGAGAAGGAGGGAGTCACGTATTTTGTTCCGGGAAGAAAGCCTCTATGCAGTGGAATATCTATGCTTGGATAGTCACCTCTGCACGTAAGGACCACCACTGCAATTATTGTTCGTATGCACTCTACTCCGCTTCATCGCCTGCGGCCGGGTGCATCGACTAGACTTTGCCGCGACGTATGGCGTGGCTTCGATAGTGAGTGTAATGCCGATAGCTTCCGACATGGGGTAGCCTTTACTGTTATGAATAGTATGCACACGATATCATCGGCGAGAATCGGTTATCCACGGGCTGTCTTGCATGAATCATAGTACGCAGCAGGTTTTAACGTTACATCGCTTGAGAACCGTTCGGGTTAGACCGTGTCCGTATAATCATCCGGAATATTTCACAACCGCTATAAATACGCTAACGCTCGCCAGAGGCCACCTCATGCCAGTCCATCTCGCTCAAAATCACCTCTTCTAATCTTGACTCGGCTTCAATTACCTCGTCCAAGTTCTCACGTCTACAGGCCACCTCATCTCAAGTCACCGCTTCCAATCTTGCCTCGGAGACAGTAGCTTCAAGACAAGTCAACTTGTCCAAAACGTCAAGACTTCAATTCATCTCCGGGATCAAAGTCAACACTTTGATCGTTGTCGACGCTGCAGTCAATTCATCCCAAACCACCTCCTTCATTGTTGCCTTATCCTGGGTCAGCTTGTCCACAGCCCATTTGGTCACAGTCGCCTCATTCTAGAATCCCCTTTTCCGAATTTTCCTCACCCAAAATTACTAGCATCGGCTCAAAGCGACGCCAAGAGCAAAGACTTTTTATGATTTCTCGCTGGGGGCATCAAACCATGATACAGGACTACGAGCTCTTTCGATATCCTGAACGCCTTCAAGAAGCACAGGAATTGATGGAACGCCTCGAGGGCGAAACGAGGATATTAAGAGCTTTTGAACACACGAAAAGCTGTCTAGAAGCCGACAACTTATCCTACTGCTTAAAGAGATGTACGGCCTTCGTTCGGGCGGTGGATAGCAGCGCAGTCGATGACCAGTTCTATCAAGAAGTTTCGAAACTCACACTCGACGAACTGGGTTTCGTGTCCATAAGCTTCGCGGAGAGGCCACTAAAGATGGTCCAGTCATCTCTCAGTGCATCACACGTACAGGAATATATGCAGTCGCAGAGCGTTTCTTGCCTCAACTACGAAGAGATATATCAACGACTTACCTTCCTCAGTAAGAAAAGCAATTCGGCCTTTTCGAGACTTTATGAGCTTGCGGGAAAGGACTTCGAAGCACACGCGGCCCGGAAAATGCCGTACTTGCCGCTACCGTCGACAAGAAAACGCAAGAGGGGAGTGTTTGACTCATTGGCAGCATGCTCGGCCGATTTCACCACAAATGCACAGCACGAGAATGATGCATGTACTCCTATACAGTCACATATCTCTTCGCCTTGCTTCACTGGTGGATCAAGTCCTCCTAATGAAGGATCTAGGAGTATGTCAGCTTGTTAAACTGCAAGATTGATGCTAACTCAACAGAAATGCTTGTCCAATGCTTAAACGCCGACGTTAGCAAGTTGAAGGAAGTCCTTCGCAGCGACGCGTTGCTCGAGGCGATCACGAGCAGTCAACAATGGAGGTGGGAGCGAGAAAGGGACGTACCAACAGAAGTTTCTCGAACCGATTGTGTGATAGCTTTATTCCCGTCTTTAGGACAGGATGTATCGATCATGATTCGGGCTGGACATGAAGAGGGAAGATCCATTGCGAAGAACCTCGGTTTCCATGAGTCCGCTATTCTCGACCAGGGGGATCCTACTTGATGAAGAAGATTGATGCATTGAACACGTCCACCTTGTATCCTTCTGCGACCAACTGCCCTGCGCCTGTATCTTTGCCATGCCAGATAGGCATAGACTGCCCTGGTGCGTATATCATGATGGCTAAACCTGTGGCCACCACTTTCGTCTGTTCGGTCACGACGAAAGTATGCCAGCCGTCGATTTTCTCTTGTATCCCACTCAAGGCATCTTCCCCGGTCATCGTTGATGTCCCCGAATCACTCGGCCTCGTCTCGCTTTTGGCGTGCTCACTGTGAGATCCAGCCGCGTCTCGCTTACGTCGTGGGCGCTGGGAGCTCCGGGTGTGAGCCGAACTTCCCGTCAATGTCTCGTGGCTGCAAGTGATTAATTAGTCTTTCTCCGAGATGGAGTGGCGCGGCTCAAGCGCGCGGCAAGCTTGGATAAACGCACAGGGACCACGGCGTTCGCGGAAGAACTCACCTTCGCAAGATCACGATTGTTTTCAAAGATGAAGAAGCCGCACGCTCTTGTGGAGGAAGAAAGCCATGCTTGAGTAGACCTCGCTTTAAGGGACGAATTGGGCATCAACTTACCCGCAAGCTTGCAAGCTCGCTAGGATTTGAGGGGTCGGATTGTTCGGAAAAGCTTCGGGAGGAAATCGTGCCCTTACGCCCGAAACTGACTACATACCTAGCTTGGGTAGTTACCTAATACACGTTTGGGAAGGGCGCCATGCTGAGCGGTAACGCGATATCGCCCGGTAAGCATGTCCGGGGGTTCTAGGGTTTAATGAAATCATCGTCTCTCGCAATTCCCCTTGCTTTCGATCCGTACCATTCCACTTCACTACCTTCTCACTGCGCTATTCGCTCCGCTTGTTGACATCCGTTCTACGTGCTCGACTCTCTGTGAGCGCTACTAACACGCTGGTTGAAGCTCAGTCCATGTGAAAGCATGTGACGCGGACCTTACCAGCGTGGTCAACCCGCACCAACAGACCATGGCACAGCACGTACGCATCCCACCTCGCTGCGCAATTTGTGACTCGTTATTCGAGCCTAAAGATCACTTTTACATTTGTCAGAGACCTCCCTTTTGCTAATGGCAGGCATGTCGCGCTAACGCGACTTTCCCAGTCGTCGCACGAAGTCCAAACAGCGCCGCAGCCACCAGATTCAGCGGACATGGAGAATTCCGATACCCAGACTCGGCCTACTTCGAAGGAAACAAGGACTCAGAGAGCGAGCCTTGGTTCTGCTGTCATCCAATGTGCCGACAATGCCCAGAGTCTGCCGAAAGCAGTGCGCTTCATGCAGACTGTCTAAGACTTTTTCTCGGTTTGTCCCACGACTTTGGAGTTGGATTGCGCCAGCTCTGGGTAGCGATGTCATGGAAGAATCCTTGGAAAGGTGCACCAACTTGTGATCTCGCCCCGCTCATCGATATCCGAATTATCGGAGAGATTCCCGGTCTGAGCCAATGGAAATCATTGCCGCTGGAAATTAGCACTATGATACGTGCTCGTTCCTCATCACGCTCGTTGTGGTATTGTAGTATTTTGAGCTTACGGGCTCAATTATCAGACTCCAAAAACCTAATAAGACAGTCTATCCATCTTACTAAAATCAACTCATGGAACCGCGGAGAATCGCCCGATCTTCGAGATAGAGTCGAAAATGCATACTTTCGCCTAGTGTTCGATTCTCGAGGACTGCGGTGTATTCAGGCCTTGAGTGAAAGACCCTTGGGAAGTAACTCTTCTTCAGAGTACTTTGGATATATACTCGAACCTGCTGAACGCTTTTCCAATGTCGTTGTGGATTTTGCGGTTAGTCTTCGAGGAGCAATCTTGTCGCTAATGGTGCTAAATCTTCTTATATAGCTCGGGCTCGCCCAAATGAGGGCTCCTGGGGGCTACCATATCTGGGACACACCGTGTCCACCCTCCTTGGACTCGACCCACAACGTTTTGACATTACCTCCATCTGGTCAACTAGGGACTGTTCATATCGGCCGCTGTTTTGGCATCACCTTCTTCCTCGCACCCGACGGCTCAATACTCGCTATTCATACTCATACACCATCGCGACCGACCGCTCATAGAACTCTCCTGGGCTTTTCTACCAAACATCAGACCAGCGTCGCTTGGGTGTACATTCCGATCGAAGGCGAGCTGCAAGAGTTCAGTTTTAGCCAGTTACCTTCACGGGCTGGATCGGCTGCTAGACTACAATGCCTTGTAGTGAGTGATATATCATCAGTCCCAGTTTCGCTTCTAATATCCAATAGCTAGGCCTAGAACACGTAGGGAAGGTTTTTGTCGGCCCTTATAGGATCAAGCCTACACGATTCACGCAGATCAAAAGGCCTTTGACACTGATTTACAGAAAAAGGGAGGTTTTGCCAATCACCTTTGTAGGTGGGTACTCTCCTGAATATGGCGTCCGGAGCATCAAGGCTCCTCTTCATAATCCGACTCCACCGCCGAGTCTACGCAAACCTCATTTTTCGTCCGCTCCTCTAGCCGGCGCGTGCAAAATTCGAATATTCTTTATTCCAGGCACAGAGTTCTGCCGGGGAATTATGATTCACTACGACACTGGACGGCGAGCTCTTGGACAATGCAGGCTTGGCGCTGACTCAATCGAAGATCATACGTTGCTTTCTTCTTTCTGTTTCCTCAATACAACATATCAACGCGCAGACGAGGGGAGAACTCTACATGCTGTCCGTGTCGGCATCTTTGATCAATATCACCAGCATCAGGAAGTAGGATGGACATGTTGCACGACGGCTGAAACCTTGAACTTCTGGTTTACTATAGATGAAGCGGTGCTGGAACACTGTATAGATGAGTAAGCTAGCAAAACGAATCATCTTGAAAAGTGAAGCCGTCTTTCGACAGCGCCATTACCCCCTTGCCTTCTCCTTTCCTTTTCCCTTTCCCTTTTCCTTTCCCTTTCCCTGTGAAGCCTCTTTAGGCTGCAAAACCCAGGTAAAGTACCGATGCCCATGGTTTATTGTATGCGCAATATATCCCGGCATCTGGCTGCGGTCGTCAAGAACTATCATGGCCGGGTGCCAATAACCCAGAGGAAATCGAATAGGCTGGCCTTGCTCATTAACACCTTTTGTTCGCTCCTCGTCATTCTCGATAGTGATCTTGATGATTTCCAAGTACATATAATCTCGAGCATTGACCACTTGAGGGAGGGAGGTGCCAGCTTCTTCGTTTCGGGAAGGCCCAGCAGCGGCAACGCTTTCAGCATCGTACGCAGCGTAGTCCGTCCTATAAACATGTTCTGAGTCTGCAGCATTTGGTGTTCTAGACTGAACATTGAATCCTGTATAATCTTCCTGATACGCCTCGTGAAATGAACTAGGATCAGGCTGAGGGGTGGCTTTGATGTAATCGAAAGCCCATTTGAAATCATCCTCGTAGTCCCTCACGTCACGGTATAATCCTCGCTCGCCTGCTGCGTCATCTAGAGGATAAAACGGTTCAAGCATACCCCCGCTTTTCTTGTCGTCGAATCGGCACGCCCATAGTCGAGCGCATGGACCATAATAGGTCATAGTCCAGACAGAGGGGATTCTCCCCTTCCAGTGATGCAAGTATGCCCAAGATAACGCATAGGCTTGATGCTCGGCGGTCGCGATGTCTCTCGGAGAAGCCTTTCCGTGTTTTGCTTGTCCGGTAAGCCGAAAAACCAAGGTCGTCGGCCCGTGCTCCGGTGCGAGCTCTTGAATCGCATTATCGAAACGCGTCTGGTCATGGTAGTCAACTGGGGGAACCTCATTTCCATGAATCCAGTTTTGCTCGAAAAAGATATGTCGTTCGAGGTAGCGTCGGAAAAACTGTGTTGTAGCGTGCTCTTTAAACACAAGTGCTCGCTCCCGAAGCACGTGTAGCACGGGGTCGGATTCAAAGATGCTCAAACTCATGATGTCAGAGAAAATAGTTAATATCGCCTTGTAAAGCTAATTTGATAAGGGGCAAGTAATTTGGGATTTAAGAGAAGATTGATTGGGCAAGAAACGATCTGCCACCTCGTCTGAATTGAGCGGCTTTTATACGTGTACTGCATTGAAACTCCATCTCATATCAACCTGGCTACAAATCTTGCATGTGCGAAGGCGAGCCGACTCTTGCCGAGGCCGCGACCCATAGCTCTTTTGCCAGCAAAAATGGCCAGCTGATAAGATCGTCTAGAAGGAGAGAATCATAGTTTACCCAAGGGAAAGACACATCACCTCGTCCTGCTAGGATAATGACAACCTGGTGGCTAGCATCGGTAACAAATATGATTTCTTAGCGAGAATCTTGCTTCCCGTATTTACAATTCGTCCCCTACTACAATCACTCTTCTTTCCTGAAAGGGTTGCGGAGGAATTTCTGGACAGGGGGCTTGGTACTTTTGGTGTGCCCATATGAGAAGTGTGGGGGAGATCGAGATGCATCGCAAGCTCTCGAATTGTCATCTTGCGGCGAGGATGCCCTTCCTGGCGATCCAACCCAAAAATTCTCATACTCGGTTGAAGGCTCCAGTGCCAGTCGAGCCGAGAACACTCCAGCTATCCTTCACCTCAACCCAGTTCACCTCAGCCCAGCTCGCCTCGATCTAGCTTCTATGTTACCTCGACTTAGCTTATGTACCTTGCCATGAATCGATAAACCCCTGTCATTTTGACTACTTCGTAGTACATACAAGTCTAAGGCAAAAAGCATTAGTTCGCTTCCAAGAATACTCCCCCACTTCGCTTCCAGCAACCTCGTCCCTAGTGATCTCGCTCCAGACGACCCAGTGCGATCGAACCCGGTAATATACCCTTTCTTCTTAAAGGCACGGATTAATCTTGCAGAAAGTACTTTTTCTGCCCCATAATACCGTGGCGGGGCCCCTAGGCCTTCTTTGCAGCGAGAAGCTTCGTGTAGGAACTCCCCGCACCGGGAAAAGACCAGTTTTAGAAGCTTTACTTCGCATAATCGCCTCCTATCATGACATGTCACCTTGCATGAGGCGTTTTTATCTCTAGCCGCTCAATTCAGGTCATTTCAAGTTCAGAACGTAAAATTGTTACGTTGGTTCAGTCTTATTTCCGTCACCCCAGGCCACCAGATGCCAGCCCATCCACCACAAGCTACCTCATTTCAGGCGATCTCGGCCCAGATTACCTCGCATCAATTGCAACTTCCCCTCAATGATACTCCACTTGGCTCGCAGGCGATGTATCGGATCTGTGCTCTCTCATGTCGGTTTCGAAACACCTCGTCTCTAGTGACTTGATCCCAGGTGATGTCGCCGAAACCTCACTTCTGAATTGTATTCTTGATAATGCGAAGCGCCATTAAGACTTCGATAGGTGTTTTATTGCCTTGAAATGATGTAAGCGGAAACATGGCGCGAGGGTTAAGCTTTAGTCTATTTACCAGTTACCGCTCTACATCATTCGAGTCGAATGAGACAGCTGCGACGATATCGTTCTATCCTTTCTAGCGAGCAAGTGTGAAAGCTTATGCTTTGAAGCGATGTCCATGAACAGGCTCGTCATCACTCAGGCCTCTATTCGGTGCTGCCACATCCATCATGTTTATATTAAACAATGCGATTATGAGCAATTGGCTCGACTCGGCAACGATCCGTTTGAGCTTATCACCGAAGTCTGTTCGAACTGCCTCAATAGCCTTAATCAACGGCGCCTCTTCAAAGATCTTGGGGATAAGACATCGTTTTATCTCTACTGGGAGTTTCGACGCACGAACCCGACCCGACATATTTATGGACCTTTGGACGTGAAATCTGGATCTGAGATACCCACTCCAACACAGTTTAGCACAAACAAGGAGGTCCAGTTGCGGCAGTTTTGGCAGAAAGAGATGCTGAGCTTCATTAAGCTAGCTACATTCAGTTCAAGCTCAGTATTCATGAATGGCGTAGGATATTGCTCAAAGGAAGAGCTTGAAAGAGACGAGGGCGAGATTCTCCTGGAAAGAGCACGGGCGATGCTGCTTACTCAAATGAAGCTTCACTAGCAACTGATTGATGGCAAGATGGACAGGACTAAATTGGCTCTGAACCTGCGATGACTTATCTAGCGAATGTTAGAGGTATATTACCTGAGACTGCTCGTGAGTGTGAAGCATTCGGCCGAGTGCCCGCACGCATATTGCCTTATGATATGGTTGGAAAGAAACGAGGGAGAGCTATCGCTTAAGGGAGACCTCCTCTCGATGTGTCCCTTTTCCCGGTGGTTCTGGATGAGATAAGATGAGCAATCGAGCCCTGCGCGAAATTGGCCTCGCAACGTTTTTCAGGGACTTTAAGCGAGTCTGTGAGCCCATGAACACCGCAATTTTTTTTTTTTCTGTTTTTTGCTGGGAAAAGAATGACTTTCAAGATAGAGATTCAATCGCAGGAGCAAGAACAGATCCATGACACAAGCTCTAAAGCGACGTAAGGTCGATGAAGTCCACGCCATGACAGTCATATACAGGACAACGACTCCCGCCAACAACCACGTAATCAGAGATTACCTGGAACTGGTTCTCTCTCTGGTCTTCTTCATTCGCGGAAACCTCGCTCCGAGAATCCCCTGTCAGATCAATGACCATCGGCCCATCAGCCGTGTCAATTCCATCAATCAGGTCAACGACAGGGAACTCGTCGTGGGGATTGCCAAAACTCGGGTAGCTCTCATCGCAGAGATCCACGAACTCCTCAGGTGAAAGCTCGGATGTCGGCGGCGGATAGTCTTCTAGAATCTGGTTGAGCTTCTCTCGGATACAGTCCATGCATGTGTCCTCTGCTGAACACTGGCTCGCCGTGGGACTCCCCTGATCATTTGCCATCGAATGTTCATCATCGTAGATAGCACAGCTGGGACCTTGGAGATTGACGCCTTCAGATTCTTCGTGAGCAAGTTCCTGTCCATCACGAAGGAACCCTTGAAGGTAACTCGAGTCATTGAAAGAGGGTTCAGGAGAGCCAAAGGGCCCACAGTATGTGTGCTGCGGCTGGTGATGCGTGCTCCCCAGCTCCGACGTAGGCGACAGAAGTGAGCTGTAGTCATCTCGACAGCCAGGTCGATGGGCAGTTGGGATGGAATGAGAGTTCGGGCTCAAGATGGGGCAGCTCTTCGAACGCACGCCACCTGACCAGGAGGTTGTGCCTTCCCGGGCCTTGCTTGAGAGATCCATCGCGTCTTCTTGCATGATAGCTCCTGAGAGGGCTGGGATTGACAAGTCGGGGTTTGACATGGCAAGAATGGTGTCCATGGTAAGCAGGGAGGACATAGAGAAGTGATATGTAGAGGAGAGAGTTGAGGAGGACACAAGCGAGGGGGCAGGCATCCCTTTTATACACATTCTTGCCCACCACCAGAGGCTACGAGAAGGCCACCTCGCATGCGGCCCGATGCACGGTTCTATAGATCGCCAGAGGACTCGCCAACAGTCACTTGAGCTTCCTACAGTCACGTTGACCTTGGCTTGAGGCGATGTAAACGGATGATGCGGTTGGCTATCCGTCGAGTAGACTAGCTGGTGATCTATCAGGTCCATCAATCTCTGCCCTCGACCCAAAACTCTTCCATGGCGTGCGTGTCGTCCGACTGCGAGTCCTCGTCGGACCAGTTCGACGCAACAAAACGGGCGTCGGTGCATTGCAGTTTAGCCACTTGAAGATTGGCCGCTCCGTGAGAGCGGCGCCTCTTCCGTGTCTTGGATGAAGAAGACGCGATACTGGACGACTCATCCTCAGTCTGAGTCTCCAAAGGGCAGGCTCTCCTGATAGGCAAGCCGCGACACTTTTCATCTTCGTCACTTTTCACAAGTATGGCCCCTGCAACATGTCCTCCTTGATGAACAGTCGCCACATGAGCGACCCAGTACCATGCCCCACCCATCGCCGGTACACCCCCCTCACCGGTACAGCAAAAAGGCGCCCTGACCATACAAACTATATCAATTGAATTGAAGCCATTAGCCCATACTAAATTATAAAATAAATACTACTCTGTAGTGCTTTCAATGCTCAATCGCCGTGGTCTGTTGGGTTTCTGGTCTGCTGCCGCGCTCGTGTATAAGTAGGCGACGAATTAGGTGACTTTACCCTCCCTTCCCCCTTCTCCTCTTCAACCTGATTAAATGCACCTTCAATCGCATATAGCACCTCTTCTTTGCCCTGTGGAAGCATATAGACATACCCTAATATATATCAGAGGTTTATGAACATGTTTTTAGGATTGGGGATCATTCTTTCCTTCCTTGGCCTCATACGATCCAGCGTAGCCGCTGAGAGAGCTGGAATCTCGATCCTTCAACACCAACTCTGCTTCCTTGCGCTCAAACACTCTAGATATCTTTCTTAGAGTCCTCCCCAGACTACTAGCGTCGAGATTTTGTAGCCTGTGGAGTTGTTGGCTCGTGCTTGGTGCCATTGGATCAGAGCTGAAGGGTTCAATCTCTGGAGTCGGTTTTCGGTCCTGTTGACTTCTGGATGGGCAAGGGTTCTACTATTGTCAATTATCCAGTTCCCTGTAACTCTTCACCCTGCCTGGATGTTTTTTTTTCGTCATGCCTTCCCTTCTAGCCTTCGCATAAGCTGCGGATGAGGTTGATCTTGCCGATAGGTGCAGAGTCGGTTAACACTGCCAAATTGGCCAATTCCTTCCGGTGTGCAGTCTTAGAGGCATTAAAGACATCATTATATAGAGGCCGTAGGCCATGGGAGGCATGTGCCAGGAGGAAACAGAGGTAGACGTTATTCACAAATCAGAGCGATAAACTCGTCCCGTATATAAATTAGCTATTCAAGGCCACTGGAATATCACATATATCTGTAGGGAAGAGAGTACGATGCTTACAGACGTATGACGTCTATTGAAGTCTAGTACCAAGAGTCATGGATCTGAATCGCAGGATAATAGCTGTGCTGTCTGTGGCAGATAGACGTTGTCTAGCCACATTATCCCTATATCATTGTCGGTCTAGCCGTCGTCAGAGCATATAAAATACCATGGGGTGATACTTTCAGGCATAGGTAACTGGCCTATTAACATAACTAGAGCCATTATTCATCTAGAAGTCCAGCAGTATAGAAAAACAACTCTAGAGAGTGATCTCTTAAGTTCTGATCCAACGACACCAAGCACGAGCCGACAACTCCACAAGCTACAAAATCTCGACGCTAGTAGTCTCGAGAGGACTTTGAGAAAGATATCTAGGTGTTCGAGCGCAAGGAAGCAGAGTTGGTGTTGAAGAATCAGAGATTTCAGGCTTCAGCGGCTACGTTGGATTGTATGAGGCCAAGGAAGGAAAGAATGATCCCTAATCCAAATAAGATGTTCATATATCTCTGATACATATTAGGGAATGTTTACATGCTTCCATAGGGCAAAGAAGAGCTGCTAGATACGACTGAAGGTGCATTTAATCAGGTTGAAGAGGAGAAGGGGGAAGGGAGGGTAAAGTCACCTAATTCGTCGCCTACTTATACACGAGCGCGGCAGCAGACCAGAAACCCAACAGACCACGGCGATTGAGCATTGAAAGCACTACAGAGTAGTATTTATTTTATAATTTAGTATGGGCTAATGGCTTCAATTCAATTGATATAGTTTGTATGGTCAGGGCGCCTTTTTGCTGTACCGGTGAGGGGGGTGTACCGGCGATGGGTGGGGCATGGTACCAACTGCTATAAAATGCCATTGGTTACTGTTGTAACTGTGTCCTCGGAGAAGACATCGATGCCTGTCTGTTATGGTCTACTCAATAACGAGCAATATGCTAGTTTTGAGTGGTTTCTAAAGCAGGTATCTAGATTCCTACGAGCAGGCATCATTAGATCCCCAGAGGTCGTTATCACAGACATGGACGATCAGCTGCGCAGTGCCATACGACAAATATTTCCCAACACGCAACTTCAGCTATGTGTTTTCCATATCAACAGCAATGTGGTCTCATACATCAAGAAGTGGTGGAAGAAGGATAACGACTCTGATCTGGACGATGACGCAGAAAATGGGGACAATACCGATGCTCTTGACGTCCAAGAGTCATCATCAACTTGACACGGCAGAAGTCATGAAACTGGGGTGATGCCTCCGCTGACCTGTACCGAGGGAAGTAGGACAGGACCCTCTTCTTCGCGTTCGCACCGAGTCTCCTCCACGTCTTGAGATTGTAGGACTGCAGGTACTCGAGATAGGTTATACTCTCATGTTGGTCATTTCTCTGCAGGTATTTCCGGTAGCTGCCGACAGCCTCACTGAAATCCTCGTCGACGCGGTACGACCGCACATGCTGCTCCAACGGGCGGCAGTCGACGTACACAACCATCCGAGTGCCTTCCTGCAGAGGGATGTTGAGCAGCAAGTGGGAAATTTCCTGCGCTGAATAATCTCTCTCGGCAATCAGCTTATTCATAAGGCGAGAAGAGAAAGACAACAGGGGTTGGTGGTGTGCTGTATGCGGCAAAACCTGATCCGCCAGCCTGCAGTAAGGCTCTGTCTTCTTCTCCGATTTGCTGCAGTACTTGGCAGCGTACGTAATGACTGCTTGCAAACTGGTGCATGGAGATATGTCAATGTTGGCCAGCCATCCCAGAATGATGGCAGGGTTGAAATGATTCATGAGGCTGTCGTTGCGGGCCGCCTCGAAGATGTAGTACGACTTGCCTTCCTTCCTGATGACCGCGGCCAGCTCTCGCAAGGCACGGGGAAGTCAAAACGACACTCCCTTTCCGGATTGGCTGCGTTGGCCGCCTCAATATCGGCAGCAGCTCCTTCCATATCCCTCGCCAGGTCGCCGCTTCCTTTTCTGACACGCAAGCAGTACGTGGTATTGCATCTGTGGCGCTGGCAACGGTTGACAATTTGCGAGAGCCGCAGGAATGTCATCTCCACGCCCAGCGGATCTACGCTCAGCGGGTTACCCTCCCCCTGAGGCACAGTCCTACGGGGCTCCGGGTTCACGGCCGTGATGTGGAAGCCCCACGTGCGTGCAAAAAGGTCTCGAGCGGCTTCGTCCCCCATGTCGGCTACCGGGCCATTCTCCATCCAGTACAGGCCGTGGTTGTGTGGACTCCCGCGCCCTTGCCATTCATACCGATCCCAGTAATCCGTCACGTTAAACTTCGTTCTCAACACGACATCCCGAAAGAGACAGTATCGGCGGTGAAAGTGGAAAGCAGCAATGTGAGGATTCTGCCGCAATAAGTACCGCGACAATGCCATCCTTTCCGGCTCGGACGCTCGCAGCCATTCCCCATATCGGGGCATGTGTTGGTAGAGGCTCCGCCAGTGCAAATCGGCCGGGCTAAATGTGATAAATGCGCCAGGACAGCCCAGGTCATAGGCATAAGCCTCGAGGTCCTGCCTCTTTCTGTTCCAAAAGGGACGCGTACCGCGAATCGACACCGCTTGCCTTGTGATCGAGTTGATCAGCGCCTGCGCCTCGGGATCCTCGCTGTGTTCGAGTGCCTGAAGAAGCTGCTCTCGCGTGAGCGGTTCGCGAGTGCCATCATGTTGCTTCACAAAGAATTTCGACCGCGCACGTGCTTGGGACCGCATCAGCGTGTTGAATGCGACGAAACGGAAGGTCGGGTGCCGCGCAAAACGGCCGTCGTGCCACCGCATCGCGTGCTCGATGTAATCCTTGTACTCAATGGACCGCAAGCGAGGCTCCACAAAGTCGGCTCTGCCGTCTGGAAAGAGGCAGGGGAATGCCAAGGAGAGCAGGGCATGAGAGCGATTGAACTCATTGATGGGCAGAGAACAGGCCGTAATAAACCTTACGTATAACACTTCGAGTTGGTCTGGGTCAATCGAATCTCCAGATTGATCGTTCAGCCGACGCCGTTTTCGGGGACTTTCTTCAGCCGTAACACGAGCTTGTTCAAGAATAGTTCGTATATTTGTGACCTTTGCCGTCCGTGGCGCGCCTCTCTGGAGGCCGTGACCGTCAGGGGGAGGATCCGTAAGGTGCTTGGCTGGGGCTGCCGTTCCACCAGAACAAGAATACGCTTTGTCACAATGCTTGCAGCGCCATTCTTCTTTTCCAGTCCGTTGATTGTAATATCTTGTCTCTACCTCCTCGTCTGGCATATGGGAGAAAACCCATGACGTTCTTGGCTTGGCCGAGGAGGTTGTGGAGGCAGTACGAGGTCGCGACGATTGGCATTGAGAAGTTTGGCTCTCGTCTGGCTTATTAAAATGCTGGCTGGAAAGGCCCGAAACATCGTCTGATATTGACGAACCTCTTCGTGGCGACGTTTGAACAAAGGGCAGCCGTGGTTGAGGCATGGTGGTTATGGTATTACCTTAGGTAGAGAGCTAATACAGTTAGTTGACAGAAGCGGGGAGAGAAACTTGGGACGGCGACACGCTACCCTATATGCGTGAATTTATACCTGCGTTTTACGCGTTTTTATGCCCCAATAGGAACCCCTTGCTGCCTGGAGGCTGATCAGACGAAAAACAACACGTACACACATACTTATATTTACGCGTTCTCTCTGACGCGTCACCACGTTCGTGTTAATTGCCAGGAAACCACTGAATTTAATCCATAGGACCACCATCCAATATGAACAATATATTGCCAATATGGATAGGCTTATATTGTATTGTGACAATGACTCGTGCAATCGCCAATTAGGCTGAATTAGCCCACTGGTGTGCGGCGCATTACGCTTGGTCTCCTAGACCAACGGTCGACTTTGCGTTTAGGGGATTCTGGTATCGGCGAAACTTTGTACCGATAATTTGGAGTTGCTGATTGGCCTGGAACCGATATAATTCCGGTCCGGTCCCCGCTGAGCCACGTCTTCCAATCCAGGTCCTTCGCGCTTTCCAACGCTTTGCCGTTTCCTTCAGACCCGTGTCCGCACTCGTGCAGACTTCCCATGATATCTTGCCTCGCTTGTGGACGTCCGCCGACCACCTTATTGCAGCCTCGTTGCGGCTTCTGCGCGTTGCGAATCAAATGGCTACTCTATCGGAACATGATATCGAACTAATCGCGCGCGATCCTCTGGGGGGCTCTCTGGACCATTTAATGAAGTCACTTCAGGATGCAGAGCAGTCTTGCTCCTCGAAATCCGATCCGCATGACGATGCCAACAATTTCGAACAAGACCGCCAGGATATCATATCGCGTCTCCTGACTACTTTGATGGGGACAAAGGTGGCCTTTCGTCTTCTGTCAAAGACTAGCGGTCGAGATGTGGCTTCTGACCTGGCCCTTTTGTTCTCACGCATTCGGAAAGGAGACTTCACCTACAGCTACTACCGCCCTCTCGTGAGACTTGTCCTTCGGAAGGCGTCCGACTCTGAGATCTGGAGCGCCGTGCTTGATCTCATCACCGCCAAGCAACAGGCCGGCATCTTCGTCCGTTCTCTTCGAAGCGAGAGCGTCACTTGACGTAGGAGCGGGGGCGAGGCTCCTTAACCTCAGGATCGCGCCTCTGGACCTAGCATACTTCAATTCGTCAGTATTGAACCTCCAAAGTGGGAGACTGACCTGACATGGGAAGTGCGCTGGTCGCGACAGCTCAGGCAGTTCCTAGTTGTCCTAGCCGAGCCCCTTTTGCTGACGAAATCACCCGCCGGCCTCTCCTCGCCACAGCGGGCACAGACAATAGGCATCATCATCGTAAAAGCCTTTGGGCAGACGTAGGATTCATGGTAAATGACAGTAAGAACATCAAGATGAGTAACGTTTGTAAAAGGGGTAAGTATGATCCAGGGTATTGCAGGCTGCCGAATTCCCAGCCCACTTTTCGAAGACCGTCATCCAGTTGTGGAACGATGCGCCCTTGCACATACAAAACCTGAACCAATCAGATCTGGAAAAACTTATAATCCCTGTCAGCACCTGTCAGAACCACGGGTTCTGCCACCTTCCTACGCAAGCAACAAAATGTTTAGAGAATGGCTCAACTAGGTCTTGATTGAAGGTTTAAGATGTTGATGTTCTAAGATCAAGCTGACGTGGGCCCAAGATCGCCTTGCATTTTATACAAGAGAGGCCTTACGCGGCCTTACGCGGCCTCGCATGATCGCCTCTTGGCCCCCAAAAATGATACCTCGGTCCACCGCCTTCCTGACCTGTTTACCCTACGTTCTGACAGCACCAAACCCTCATATTGGGAAACTTTATTCTGATTAATGTAAAGTCAGCCTACGGCTGAATAATTAAGGCAAGTAATTATTAAATTACTTATTAAAAAAGAATTATTTAATATTTATTAAATAATAAAAAGTACTATCCTATACTAATCCTACTTAAGTACTTTAAAGTAGTATTAAATGGTAATAACTTAATATAAAAACTTAAAAATAATTGTTCTTTATAATAAAATACTTAAATACTTATATAAAAATATTTTCAACAATTTTCCA
>KQ030656.1:0-14493 GCA_000956045.1 Hirsutella minnesotensis 3608
TGCGTGCGAATTGAGATTTGGGTGCGTGTGAATAAAGACTGTCATAAAAATGGGGCTGGCGGAATAAATTCATTCATTCATTCGTTTTGATTTGCCTTGGTGCAAATCTACTCCCGCAAAATGTTAAAAATGGAGGGTAAGAGTCAACGATGTTCATTGTCCATCTCTAAAATGAATGAGAAGTTTTGTCTCCTTATAGTCCTGAGGTATTGTGACTGCCTTGCGGTGGCGATGTTGCTACTTGCCACCCATGACGCGGCAATCTAGAAGGTTTGTTGGTAGGTCTCAATGCATGCATGCACAGATGATAGAGGTAACTGGTGTGTTGTATTCGTCTATGATCTTCTAGGAAGGGAGGAGGCCACGAAGCTAGCTATGTGGCCTCAGCTATCCTCAGCCGTACACGTGACAGCGCACGCGAGCTAGCGAGATGAGTACAATGGATTACTACAATTCCCACAAGGTTCGACTTTAACTATCGCTTGACATTATTTGTGCATTTTTAATCCAACATGCGTATCCTGAATGCGACATCTACCGAAGTTGCCGCGCACCTCGCTTGGTCCTTGCGTCGCATTT
This sequence comes from Hirsutella minnesotensis 3608, assembly GCA_000956045.1. Classification (NCBI taxonomy): domain Eukaryota; kingdom Fungi; phylum Ascomycota; class Sordariomycetes; order Hypocreales; family Ophiocordycipitaceae; genus Hirsutella; species Hirsutella minnesotensis. The sequence continues at coordinate 580 of KQ030656.1, forward strand.
TGATGCTCCCTGTTGCCAAAATTCTGCGCGTTAACGGTTGTCCGGAGGCGCGTTCATGCGCCACCGCTGGTGACCTATTTACGGAAGTGGCAGCTACAACGTCGGTCAAGGTGATGATTGATAGCTGCACTTTGCTCATCTACCTCGCGTTTACCTCATACATTTTTAACCATCTAACGAGACGCTAGATGGCCGTTTCCCTCCGTCCATTACAACTCCTGCCAACTTCATATGCCGCGGCCTGCCAAAGTCTTTAGGCCCCAGCCACCGGCCCGTAGTCAGCATGAACACATCGCCTCAGCAAACGCGACTGCTCTCGCCTTTCTTGGCGCACGACGACCTTCGTGGATGACAGCAGGAGATGCTGGGTCCCTGGTGTCTCAAGGACAAGTTCGCAATGGCCCGCCTTCTCACTTAGCACGCACGCCACAAGACCGCTTCCCGTCTGCCCAGACAGCCAAGATCTGGAAATTAGATGTCAAGCCAGGTGTCGAACCAGGCAAAAAGTCATCATCGGTGTAAGTCACGCCTCAAAAACACAGCTTTTCAGAGCCACTCGCTCTTGCAGCGTTATCATGTATAACAGTCAGATTAACCCCCTACCACGAATATTCCGCAGCACCTTCATCACTTTCTTGATGGATTGCTTGCTTGTCTACTTCCACCCTTATTACTCCTATGATCTTTCTGGGACTCGCCTTGGCTAAGTTGAATTTGCTAGTGATGTGGCCAGGGTTTTGCCCTCTCCCGCACTTTCGGGACAATCGAGTTCCGACACCCCCGTGGCGACGCTGGCTCCGCATCATATCGAAGAGCCTCAACCCCCAGCTCGAAGAGCTGACACGCAGGCATATCCCCATCCTCAATTTACTCGCACCCCCTCGGCTCCGGCCATTGTCAATACAGGATCCAGCAATTCCATCCCGGTGTCCGAGGCTTGTCGGCCGAGACATCACACGCAACCGCAGTTTTCTGGTCCTGTCAAACGCGCAGCAAATCAAATTGCTTTGCGCCTCGAGAACGCAGCAGTGTCTGGTGAAACCAGCACCGCCGAAAGCCTCGATAGGCAACCGAAGCGACAACGAGGGCCTGACCCGCCCCAAGATTCAGCAGACCCTGCGGTGCTCTCTTGCGCTGCGCCAGTCCCAGTCGGCGTACGATGGCAAGAGGCCTTGAATCAGCAGCTTCAGCACTTAGGTGGCTTCACATCTCTTGGCACATCGACTGAACGAGAGCGCTACAAGCTACTTTACGCAGCCTGCAACAAACACGACTTCTTTTACCTCTATCTTCACCAACTATTCTGCCTCTGGTATGTAAAGAGGGATCTGGCACACAAATGCTTCAAGCTACAACCACAATTCGTGGACGCCGCTTTTGAGTTGCTATCCCAGATCCTTAGAACCAATGCGGATCTCCCAGCCGATCATCTTCGGTGGTTGGCAGCATTTCCGTTTGGGATGCCAGACCTTGCAAAGCTCGTAACCCCGGATTGCGTACGCATGGCTAACCAACAGGTTCTGGCCTTTCTGCGAGAATTTGCCGTCGGTTGGAGGCCTCTTGTGGAACGAACTAAGAATCGACGGTACCCTGTGCAAGCTTGGGAGCTGATTCACGCGCTCAAGTGCGCATCATCTACCCTCCAACTGATCATGTTTACTTGTAGTAGAAGAGTACTCGGAGTTGGCAAGGGAGTAGTCGCCACAGATTTGGAGCGCATGTTCATCGTCGACTGCAATTTCGAAGTCAAGTTACCCTTGGATCCATCACAGGTCGTGGCGGTACGGCGCTCCATGGCAAAACGATATTATCTTGCGATCCAGCAAGCCAGCAGTAGGTCGCTGTTCTAGCCTCTGAGTTGTCAACTGCTCACCGTCCTATGCACAGATCCTTACCCGTCAGGTGTGACCCCATCATCTCGGGCGCTGATAGGGAACGCGGAAATGGTCTCGGACCCGAACAACGGCTCTCTAAGGGCAGGGCCTTTATCTGAAAACTTTGGCGTTCCCTCACCTGAGAACATAGGCTGCAATGCAGCTGGGACTTTATACCAAAGTCCATACGCACCGCATGTTCAAGACCAGCATAACCAACGTTGGACTAGCCGCGGCATCCTTAATCTGTCCCCCGCCTACGCCGACGAGCCGAGACTCGTTCTGCGAGAAGATGGCCATGTAGCAGCTTCTGTTGATCACACGGCGAGTCCTTCCATGGAAATCCCATCCGGGCCTTCTTCCCAATTTCCAGCCAGTCAAGGAGGCAGGTCACCAGACGGGTCGATCAATTTTCACGCATCCAGTGGCCCGCAGTACGCTGTCAGCGCACCACACATGGCAGGGTCCGGGTGGCAAGTCGTGACCCCATCGAGCCCATCGACGACCGATGCATCTGGGCTTCAAGACTTTAGAGTCGCGGCTTCTCCAACACATGGCCATGTTGCAGGATCTCATCTTGGCGGACAGCTCACGTCACAAATCCTCCATGTTTCCCCACCTTTAGCTGATATCTATATCCAGAGGCAACGTGTTCCTTCTTCTTCAACTGCTGCTGGTGTTACCACCACCGCCTGTCCGACCACAACGGCTGCCGTTTCAACCTGGCCGCGTGAAGCATCACGTGCAGGCTTCCAACTATCGAGGCCAGTCGTGCACAATCAGATACATCATCGGACTACGCCACATTCGCAGCATAAAATCGTACGTCTCCACGAAAACGAGCTTCCTCGGAACGAAATGCAATCCGTTCGAAACAGTCTTCACCTTCCATTCCTGCGCAGTCCGAAAAGGGTTCCCAAAGAGCCTTGCAGTCAAAGATTCTATCAGTTCCTAAGACATTTTGCCGTACCGCCAAAAATATGCCCTCCTCAAAAGGGTCTGAGAGAGTTGCGTTTCTCGATATCGGAGACGGATTTCTCGAATATTGTCAAAACTCATCAGTCCAATGAGACACCGACGGCTCTCTATTTCGACGGTTGTCTTCGTTATCGCCTTCGCTTATGCAGGCAAGACCGAGCCGTAATCGGAATGAAACCAACCCAATGGGCGAACTGTGCAGGCTTCTGGCCCCAGCATATCTTTTTGACGTGCAATGATCAGCCACTGCAGCCTCGAAGGCGGCAGCATTTTCAGTACGATCTTCCCATCGAATTAAGCGACAAAGTACGTTCTGGCGAAAACGTAATACAGATCAGTCTGCCAGAAGTTGTGGCGAATATGGACCTACGGTTCTCATACTTCATCGGAGTAGAGGTAGTGACTACCGTCAATCATCAAGCGGCCTTTAAGTTGGTTCAGGAACAGGAACATATTAGCTCGAGCCAAGTCAAGTCAGAAATTCAACGACGACTGGACTCTTACCGGTCTGATGATCTGGTGATAGAGGACGAGCACATTTGTGTGTCCGTGTCAGACCCTTTCAGCTCTTCGCTTTTTCGATTTCCTGTTCGGGGAGTGGATTGCAAGCATATCGAATGCTTTGACCTGGATATTTGGCTACAAACTCGTCCACAATCACAGCATCACATCGGGCTGGCTTTGGTGGACTGTTGGAAATGCCCAATCTGTGGGCTTGACGCGAGGCCAACTAGCCTTCGCATAGACGATTTCTTCACAGAGATTCAGCAATTATTGGTACAACGCGGCGAGACTGGCACCAAACGGGTAAAAATCCGCTCTGATGGAACTTGGATTGCAGTTAGGGAGCCCGATGAGGCAGACGAGGCGGCCGTGCCGAGTCATGAAGCGAAGCCCACGCCAACGCAGGATCTAGTGTTCAATCCGAAGCCGCCGGTAGTCATCATCTTGGACGATGATTAGCTCAATGGCAGTGATGGGGCATGATCAGGAGCTGTGATACGTGACAGGGCCGGGCCCCGGGCGGCCGTGACACATCCCCCATCTTCCCAAGCACCTCCAGAACCCTCTGTAGCATTGTCTTGGCTGTCTCTCCATTGCTGCGCGGCTTCAATTCGTCATTCTTTTAGTCTCGTTTCCGACAGACGCAATGCGCGTCGTTCGGATCGTCGCTCGCTTCGTAGCTCTAGGCCAAGCCCACCCCTCTAGCAAAGGATTGGAAAGAACTATCTACCGGATACCAGAGGCCTCAACTCGAGATCTAAGTACGTCCACCGTCCGTCAAAAGGGAAGGTGGGAGACACGGGGTCTCGGGCTCGTCGGTGACAGAATGACCAGGAGCTAAAACTTGCATCGCCAAATCGCATGGACGCACTTCAGCGACGTTACTTTCCGGTACATGTGCACGAACGTCCACAGTGTCCTAGTTCATTATGATGCTTCGAGGAACATCTACGGTGCTCCTTAGGTTTACGAATGCTTTGGAAACGCATCAGGAGAGACCGGAACGAATTTCTTGCGTCAATGCTGTGCTGACGAGGAATTCCGTGCTGGGATCGAGTTAAACCTGCAACCCCCCCCCCGGATTCCGGAGACTGTATTGAAGCCGCCTGCGTGTATGAGACCAAAGACAAGGCCCAAAGAGGACACAGGCGAGGAATGAGATTTTGGCTTAACGGAACGGCTTGCTCACACTTGTGTTTGATTACTGGTGTGAAGGTGTTAGCAACTTGCCAACTTCCACGAAATCATCAGTGCTTTTCTTAACCTTACCAAGCGTGAGCTTAGAAATACACCCGACGGTTCCGACCAACCGTGAAATAGTTAAATATGAAACGTTTCCCCCCATGAAATATAAATGCAAAACTTTCATCTTGTCGTTCTCCATAAAATATAAATATTGGCCTATCATCACTATAACCCAACAATATTCTACAACCAGACACCGAGCCTTTTTTTAAGCTATATCCTTCTATAGACTATAACTCTACCCCTCAACTTTAAGCTGTACCTGTTGAGAAGCAGGTCCGATCTAGGAAGTAGGCTCGGCGGAGACCTGATAAGCTTGGCCGACCTATGCAGGGAGCTAATGCAAGTTTGAAGAGGTTGAAGAGGTTGGAGAGGTTAGGAGAGGTTGGAGAGGTTGGAGAGGCAAGAAGGTCTAAGGGTATAAGGATATTGACGGAATGGGGGTATAAGGAGGGGACGCCTTCCTAGGGAGATGTAAGAGGAACAACGACTAGTAACACGAAGAGACTTATACGGCATTTTCTATCTATTCAAGCTAAGTGACTTCTCTACCCGTATAGTAACTCTCTTCGCGAGAGTACCATCCTCACCAAAGAAGACACGTCATGGCCCGCGATCTCGTTCTTGTAAGTTTCAATTGCTCCCACTTATCTATGCCCACATTAGGCCGCACGGTATCTAACTCCCTCGCTCATATGTATCCACAGCTCACAGGTGCCACTGGCATGATCGGTTTTAAGACCCTAGCCGTCCTTCTGGAAGCAGGCTACCAGGTGCGCGCCGCCGTGAGAAACCAGGCTGGCTTCGACAAAATCTCCGCTCTCAAACCTATCACCCCCTAAGGGATTTCCCGGTGATCTGCCGGATCTGGTGATCTGCCGGATTGCGGCGACTTCGCACACTCAACATCAATCGACAATAGCTCAACAACCACGCTGCCGATTGACGAGTCCTTTGACTTCCTGAAATCATCAGAAGCATTGAAATTTGAGAAAATATTTAGAGCTTTAATTTGGGAGACAATACGCTGAGATGCTGACATCAAAGCAAGTAACGGTCAAAATAGGATGCCGACAGATTGTGTAAGTGATTTCGGCCAACACAGCAAAAACAGAATCTTATTGACTTTATTCGTAAGCTTTAATCACATGGGATTCCCCATATTCTATCTATAATGCAGAACTTGGCTCAGGATACTGCGAAAAACGGGGGTCGGAAGGGCGAGCTGGATAACCTCATTCTCCGCAACCGTGATGAGCCAGATTGAACATGATTCGACGGCATGGGCATCCCCTAAAACAAACCCAACAATGCATATAAATGTAACGTTTATTTTAAGCCCGAAGTTCAATGCGCGAGGCTCCCCTTTCACACCTGACAATGAAAGATCCGCACGAAAATTGAGAAATTCGACACCCTACCCTAAAACACGTATAACATGGATGAAAAGAGATATCTATTCCATACGATCATTCGAACGAACAGGGAATTTCCTCTTATTGTAAAAAAACAAGGCAAAATTGCTCGGCCTATTGCAAAATGGCAACCCATCCTCCATTACGTTCAAGGTGTGCGTCAGCCTAGAGATGGCATCGCTGCCCCCATTCCTCATCCACCAAGACAAGCCAGGACAAACCCTGGACTTTTGGTTCGTGAAACTTGAATCAAGTCGCCAATAAATATTTTTAACACGTCAGAAACGAGGTGGACGAATCACAATATTGGAAAGGAGCAGCTCATCGGTACGTTCGACCGGTTTACCAAGGCGAAAGCTCGAAACGGTCGTGCTTATCGCCTTTTGATTACCGATGGCCACTTAAAAATCTTAGTATGGACTTTATGGAGTGGTGTGACGGGCACCGGATGATCGTTGCGGTGTTTTCCCCTCATTCCACTCATCGGCTGCAACCCTTGATGTATCGTTATTCAGTCTCTCTCAACAGCGTATACACATGGTCTTATCCAGTATACAGATAAACAAAAAAGGTTCATTGAATTGTTGAAACTGAAGTTCTAGACTGTGTTTGGAACGCATTTCAGGAAGTAGTCGACAAGTCCTCTGTCGATGCTGGCCGCAACAGCCGAAGGCTGAGCAGCACCATCGAAAGCCCTCAATATGAGTTTGAAGTGCTTGATATGCGAGTTAAAGTTTGCAGATAACACGTAATCACAAGAACCAGCGCAGGCTAGGCGGTAAGGCTCCAAAAGATGATCTCTTCTGCTATACAGATTCTAGTGCAGACGTGGTGTTAAGCTCTGCAAAAGTGGTTCAAGCTCGCCAAAAAATGACAGTGAAAGGACCCGAACAGCAAGAGGAGGCTCTGAAGAAGGAGACCCGAAAGCTTCAGCGACAGCAGAAGGCGGCGGAGCAAAATCTCTCGCTCTAGAGAAGAGGAAGCAATGAGAGGCGGAAATAGGGAGAAAACGACGGATGACGGAAGCCGTGAAGCAAAATAAGGAGATAAATTGGCATTCTAAACAAGAGCTGAAGATTCTGAATATGGAAATGCCACACCGCGCCGAACAGCTTCCGCAGGAGGATCTAGTGTAGCCCCGAGCAATGATGCCCCTCGGGTCACCGCAACACTTGGCGGAGGATCAGTAAAAGCTGGAACGGCAACTGATGCTGCGTCCGGCTGCGGCACTGGCTTTGCCGGTGCTGCCTTTGTAAGCAACTCCTGGAACCTTAGAGGACATGCTCTTGAGGATCTCATGTGACCAACTTCGTGACATCTGCTGCACGTACTGGGAGCTTTCTTGCCAGACTGGACGATTTCAAATCCACAGGGTTCTCGTCTGGTGCTCGTTCTAGGCTGGCTGGTTGTCTGAGGACCTTGCTTTGGGACTCGACGTGGTTCAAGTATAGGCTGTGGCCGATCAACGCCCCGTCTTAGGTTCCAGTGGGGATTAAAATGCTCGAGCAGAAGGCACTGCTTTGCATCCTCGAGTTTCTTCAAGGTATGAGAGCATGGTAATCCGTATGAGGAAGTGAAAGATTGACTGCAAGGAGACTTCAGAGGCGCCGAAAGTAACTGCCGTTGCTCTTGCACTTTGCGCAGAGCCTGGTGTGACACCCAACCATGGACGGCCTCGAACATTTCTCCGGAGACATCTAGAGGGGTCCGTATCTGCTGAGACGCTCGCATATGATTCAGTTCCTTTAGTTGGTTGGTGATCGCATGCCGCATAGCCTGCCAAGAGTCAAAGAGGTCGAATGTGGATGTCTTGATGTATGATTTGATCAATGAGTGAATTCCTTCGGCCCTAGAAAGTAAACGTTAGCCTTGAATCATGGTGCAAACCCTGAAGAACTACCTCGAGGTGGCCACATTGCCAAAATGCAAGTGCCTATCTACCCATGCTTTAACGATTCTCTCTTTATGTGGCTCTAGCCAGTATAGTTTAATATACCCAACCGCCCGGGGTTGGCTTTTGGCGTACTTAAGCTCAAATTTGGCCAACCTCTCTTCATATACCGCTTCGGTTGGCGAATCCACGATCGAGTGCCAAAATCGGTAGAATTCGTTCCATGCTTCTTCCGCTCCACCGCTCGGTTGGCTACTCTTTTGTACAAAGTCAGGTAGGCAGTACTGCAAAACTGCCTTGTTGACATGCCAGAGGCAAAGCAGTGCTTTGGAGGCAGGAAACAAGGTTGCAGTCGCATTTATCGCAGTGAGGCATCGGTCAGTCAAGACCACAGATGGAAGCTCGTGCTGGTAGAGTGATTTGAGGTGATGAAGTGTCCATAAATAGTCTACTTCTGATTCGCCGGAGAGAAATGCGAATGCAATACAGAACGAACGCTGACAAGAATCAACTCCGACCATGTCGAGGAGCGGCATGGCGTGCTTGTTCGTCTTGTACGTGCAGTCTAGCAACAAGACGTCTGGGTTGTATTGGAGGTAGGCAACAGAGTCTGGATGGGCGAAAAAGATGGCTGTAAGCCGATGGTCTGAATCCAGTCGAACTTTACACCAGAAACCCTCTTCACGTAATTGGTCAACGAGCGCTTGTATACTGCTTTGGCCTTCACGCAGATCTCTCCTGGTTGCCGCAATTCGGTTATAGACGTCCTGCTGAGTCGCGAGGGTATCAGAATTGTTATGAAGGTAAGTTCTGATATCTCGAGGAGCAGTACCAGCAGTCGTCAGATTTGATATAACTGCAGCATCTCTCTCGTTAAGCTGGCGATGCGCTGGGTGGACAGATGCATCTGAACTCGGTGGATGATTGTGCTGGGCGCATTCCTTATCTGGTCGATGGCGAAGGGCCCAAGTACTCCCATCCAATGACTGTTTAGCCAGTACTGAGAACTTGCATCCGGCTCTCCGACTACAAGTGTGGCGTTTTCGTTCGATAAATGCACTCGGCGGCAGCTTATTTCGATCACATGCGAACACGATTTTGACGCGACCGTTAGGGGTCTTCGTAGATTTCCCCGTCGTGAATGCGTATCCTCGTGGTTTCGCCCAAGAATTGATGGCGCTGAGTAGAGATTCGCGTGATTCGTACGTGCCCTCCGGAGGGAGGGCATCATCGCCAAATGTCGTCGGTCCCCTTGAATTCATTCTCTTGGACTCGACGTGTTTTGTCGCGGTTTAGGCTACAGTTACAGAGCGCGCGAACAGAGGTCGGTACGTCCAATGACAGTCTGCGGTTCTTAGTGGCGCGCCCGGGCGCCCATGTATTGGCCGCCCCCGTGGGCTGTACGGACCCGTGGCTCTACGTTAAGTTATTGGGCCCCTCACGGGTCCCTACGCTTAGTCAGCAACGTCCACTGTAAATTTCCTGCCGCGCTGCTGCGGCGCTGACCGCTTCTTGCCATTCAATGCAATGGATTGCAGCCTTCCGCTTCAAAGATACTATCAATCACACGAAGAACTACGCTTTGTCATTGACGTATGGTCATTTTCTAGAGGAATATAAATTTATTATCCGAAGGTCAACTCTCGATAAAGCTAGTCAACTGACAATCACATATGCTTGCAATCGCTTCCGTTCTGGCTGCCAGTTCTCTATATTAGCGAAAGAAGAATGGTCTGGCCTTTGGCATCTTAAACGCCGTATTGATGCCCGGTTTTCCCAACACAATCACGAACCGTCAGACCTACCAGAAGACGAATCGGATGAGCCAGTGGACGAGCCGCCGCATGATCAGCCAGTAGACGAGCCGCCGCAAGCCCAGCTAGCAGATCAGGCGCCGGAAGACCAGCCTGCTCAGACCAGCCAGCGCCAACGGACCAGCCAGCGGACCAGCCAGCGCCAACGGACCAGCCAGCGGACCAGCCGCTCTTGAAGAAGCTGCCGACATGTAGCAAATGCCATAGAGAGGATCATAGAAGAGGCGCAAAGTGTTGCTGTTGGAAGATGTCAAGATCAAGACGCTCATTCACGGTGCTGCCTACTGCCTAGTAGGCAATCACTACTAGTCGAGCTGCTGCCTGCAGGCAGCAGCAGCCCTTAGCCTCTCTATCATGTATATAAGGGTGATAGAATCCGTTCATTAGATAGAGATCAAGAGATCATTCACTCCTTCTTTTCACAGTCCGCTGGTGCAGACAACAGTTGCTCCATAAAGAATAGTAGCAGCCCGTAGATAGCAGCGCCGCAGCGCCGCGGCAGGAAATTTACAGTGGACGTTGCTGACTAAGCGTAGGGACCCGTGAGTGTACGGACCCGTGGATCTATTGGGTCCCGCGCGGGAAATTACATTCGCGCCCGGGCGCGGATCTATTGGATCCCTCACAACAAGCCAGCTCTCAACGCTAATTATCCGCCCCCCTCTCTCACAAATCCAACAGCCTCCATGGAAGAAATTGAGAGGCTGCGGAAGCAGCTACGGGAAGAACAGCGCCTACGTGAAGAGGAGCAACGACGACGTGAAGCTGCTGAAGGTCGCGCCCTCGAGGAACAGCACCAACGCGAAGAAGAGCAACGACGACGCCAAGAAGAGCAACGCCGACGCGAAGAAGAGCAACGCCGACGTGAAGAAGCCGAAGAACGCGCGGGCGCATCGCTACCGTTGACACTCCACCAATATCTTGAAACATGCCATTCCCTCAGCCTCGCTGTCGAAGTGGTAACCGACCGTTCTTTGACGACACAAGGGGACACGACGAATCCGACCGGCCGAATTTATCCTCGACGAATCGTCCCGTGGACCTCATTCCCAAGGGAACAAGAAAAAGTCTGGAATCAGCTTTCATCCAGTCCCTCATTTTCCTCCCGAGCCGCGTTTCCATCTCGACACCAGCTGGATTATGTGAGATCCCTGCTTCGTCCGGTTAGCAGCGAGATTGGACTCCGAAACGGCGAGCGCGACGTTGTGGAAAACGCAGTTCAGAAGCTGGTGGACGCGACGTACAACGATTCGTTGCTGAGGAGTCATCTCGGCCTCGATGGAACGGTGACGTTTGAAAGTCACACGAACCTCGGTATTACCGATGAATCTCTCTCCGAATCCATGGAGCAAGTGTCTATTGGCTCCAGGCCGCCCCACCGAACAATTCGGCGTCGAAAGGCGCGGGGGAAGGGCAACCAAGCGGATCAGTTCTGCATCTACCGGACCTCTGACGATCGAAATATCCCTGCGGTCGCGATCGAGTATAAGGCACCACATAAGTTGAGACGCAGCGACATCGTCACAGGGCTGGTCTCGGAGATCCAACCGGATCGTGATGTGATCAACCAGGAGGGTGAGGGATATGCATTCGCAGCGAGGCGGCTTAGCACTGCCGTCGTGACTCAGCTCTTCTCCTACATGATAGGCAAAGGCATCCAGTATGGGTACGTTTGCACTGGGGAGGCCTATGTTTTCCTTCACATTCCGGACGACCCTTCCTGTGTCTACTACTCCGTCTGCGTGCCAAGTCTGGACGTTCAAGACGATGACGAGACGAGACTCCATCGTACTGCTGTTGCGCAAGCCTTTGCCTTTGTGCTTCAGGCCATCCGATCACCGCCGCCTCGTCAATCCTGGCATGACGCTACTGAACATCTCGATACATGGTCTGTGGAGTATGACGACGTATTGCGGAGCATTCCAGCAACAGATCGGAAGCCGCGACGCGAAACTTCTTACAAGGCGCAACGCTGGAAAGGGTTTGTACGCTCTCCGATCCGGACACGCTCTCGATGTTTGCCACCCCAGGACGGGACGCAGCAGCCAAGCGGTGACGACAGCGATGACGATGGCGACGGGAGCCCTTGCCCGACGCCATCCCCAGCCGTTAGTCATGGGGGTGCCTTGACCACACCAACAGACGTCGGGTCGGGCGGGATGCAGGAGCATGATGGAAGCGCAGCCTCGCAAGAAGGCAACAATGTGCGACCAAACATCCAAGATCGACCATACTGCACGCACGAATGTCTTCGTGGGCTCGCGTTCGGCGGCCCAATGGATGAGAAATGTCCCAATTTCACGGACCATGGCAATATGCACATCAACCGACGCGAGTTTCTTTGTCTGGCGCGGGATCAACTAGCAGTTGATCGCGGAAAGGACGCTGATTGTGTGCCGCTCTACCTATCAGGATCACGTGGGTCCCTGTTCAAATTCCGCCTTTCGTCGCATGGCTACACGCTTGTGGCGAAAGGCGTAGAGGCCATGGATACCAAGCATCTACGCTACGAAAACAAGGTATATGATCATCTTTGGGACCTCCAGGGAAAGTTCGTTCCGGTCTGTCTCGGTATCATTGACCTCTTCAAGCCCTACTACTACGATAGCGGCGTGTATGAGCACTTCATGTTCCTCAGTTATGGCGGGCGATCAGTCTTGAAAGAACTGGGAGAAGTCAATCCAAGTGTCGCCAACGAGATTCTCACTGCGCTCAGTCGATTGCATCAGCACGGAGTCCTCCACCGCGATGCAGAGCCACGCAACGTGCTCTACGATAAACGCACTGGTAGATATATGATCGTGGACTTGATGCTGGCGGAGCTCCATGCCCGACAACCTCTTGGATCTATCAACGTTAATGGTCAAAATCGGAAGAGGAAGATGAAGTTGACGCCATGGCAGCATGAGAAAGACGTCTTTGCTATCGAGATGCAATCTTTGCGGGCGAGTTTGCGATAACAGCCTTTTTCGGGGGTTTGCTTGGGTGAATCTAAGTGACCAAGTTCCCTCGTAAAATGTCGGTCAGCTTAAAGAATGAGATTTGTTCTTTCCTCAATATTCTCCATTAGCATCCAATTTAAGCATTTTTATTTTGCCGACTACCAGGGCCGGCTGTCAAAAAGTTTGTCGCCCTGGTAGCTGAGCAGGAGCGTGATGAAAAGCCTCGCATGGATCTGTAAAGTTGAAAAGCGCATTGGGCTGCAGCATTCGAACGAAACTTTAAACCCCAAGATAGAGGGCATGGAGACCATGAAAAGCTCCTAGAAAGAAGTAAATAGGTACAGGGCTCCTAAGAGTGCAAGCTACAGTCACGTTACAAAAGTTCCGCCTAATCCGGATTTAACCAAATTCCTCCGCGTCAACACTATAACTTCAATTGCACACAATAATTCCAATTTAATTCCAATTAACTAGTAAAGACTATCTGCATAATCCCTAAAATTGAGGCTATCCAGCTATATGTGTTAGTACTTAGTATACCAGCCGTTCGCCTTGATAACCGCGGCACAACGCCGCGGCATCGACTCTACTAGACTTTTCAAGACCTTATCTTCAATCTCTTCCCACGCTTCAACCGCGGCCTCACAGAGCCTCTGTTTTGCTTCATTGGTCTTCGGAAGGGCGGCAAGCTCGGGATGATTATCACAGATCTTATCCTTCACGATCTTCCACAAGTTCTCAATAGGATTAAGGTCAGGAGAGTAAGCCGGCCAGTCCACAAGCCCGATCCCGTTGGGTCCATTTAGTCGTCCTGTATGCCTCTTGCAATCAGTACTGTATCTAACTCTATAAGGAAAGGGCCCGACGCGTCGCGTGTGCCCTATAATTACAGGGGACCTTTTCACTATAGCAGTTCAATAATGCCCTACAACTCCCTATAGCTTCACCGCCGTTAGCCCCTGTGAGCGCTCTTGAGCCCTATATTGCTCCCTTGGGCAGTGTCTATATAGATAAACACCACCGCACGCGTGCATGCTCGAGAGCCTTAACGGCGTCATGGAGAGATGGGAATAGTGGCATATTGTCGGGAGGAGGAAGGAGTTGCATCTTCACAGAAAGACGGCTCAATTAGAGCAAATCGCGGCGTTATGGGCGTTGAGAAAGTGAGGTGTTGATACTATTGACGGTGGTGCTAAGTTATAGTATCGCGAGAGCTTTTATGCACGCGTGCGGTGGTGTTTATCTATATAG
>KQ030656.1:14509-51093 GCA_000956045.1 Hirsutella minnesotensis 3608
CCCCACGACATGGAGCTCAGCTACTCACAAATTTGCATGTGTCGATACATGAACGGCAGTCAACACACCATCGAACGCGTCGGCTCTGGAGCCTAAGTTTAAGTTGCGAGGATGAAGCCAGCGTCGGCTTTGACTCTCGCTCTGTTGAGCCATCTTAGTTGGTGTTCGTTTGGGTGAGGCTGGCCCGGAGTTTATTCAACGAGCAGGTGCCTATGTCTATCTAGAGCTAAGGAGAAAAGAAAGCCGAACTCGAGGCGTAGCCTCGAGTGCGAGCTTATATTGCCCTTTACAGAATGGTCTCACGACTCCCGGGTCTGCGGGGGCGGGACCGGTGCTGCCATCCGAGCACGACCCACCGGACCCGGTACAACCGGGTCCACCAAGCCAGGCACAGCCTGTGACAGGTTCAACGCGTTGTCGAGTGATCAAATGCCCCCCAATATGCCTGAAAAATTGAAAACGAAAATATCCTTAAACGTCGTCCACGTGAAGTTCACCCGGCTTGAGTTATAACATGTCCCTGCTGCGCCAAGATAAAATAAAATGACAATTCACGCCTTCCCTCCGGGCCCTCCCCTTGCCATCACCAGTTCCTCTAACTGCGCAATGCACCTGGGCAGGTACTCCTTCACGCCATAGGCGTCAAGATAGTCCCGCTCCTCAACTAAATCATTCAATGCCACCTTGACCCAGTCAACCGTCTTCTCTCTCCGCTCCCTTCTGGCCTGCCGCCTATTTTTCTCCCACACCAGCTTCTGGCGGTACATCTGGGCGCGTTGCTGCTTGTTTGGCCTCCCAGTCTTGAACACACCGACATCCGCATCCATCACAGTCCACCGCTTTGCGACCTCGGGCAACTCAGCTTCCAGGCTGACGGGCTTCCTCCGCGCCTTGATCAGCGACAAAAGTGCCTCGTCCAGCAGCTTGAAAGTCGGAATGCTATTATCGCATGGGGTGCCGCACATCTTGCAGGTGGCGTCAAGGTCAGTGTGTGATGCATCAGCCATGCTGAGCAGCAGGTTGAAGGACAGTGTAGTGTCCATGGAGACTAGCTTCTTGACGGCACCCATGTGTTTGCGGATGGAGGTGGCGTAGCTGGAGGTCGTGATCGCCGCGCTGTTACCACCCATGATCCCAACTTTCTTGTCGAGTTCGTCGACGCGTTTGTCGATGGCCTTGAGGGTGTCGGCGTAGAGCTTCTTAGCCTCTTGGCTGGTGCCTGCAGTGGCGGTCTCTTTGGAATTGGCGGACTTGGCTGTCTTGGTCGCTTTTGTGGGACGACGGGCTTCGTCGATCTCTTTCTCGGAATACTGAGCCTCTGTGGTGTCGGACTTGCGCTTAGCCGAGCAGGGTGGCTTGAGCCAGCTCGTAAGGTCTTTTGGTGGGACCATTCTGGATGCTTTGTGTTATGAAAAAGTTGAAACTAGCTTAGTAGAGTCAAGAAATGTAGAAGTGGATTCGTTAGGCAGGCAATAGCAGAAGAAGCTAAAAAGAACTTGTTACGCGTTTACGCGTCGAGCAACGCGTCTTGGGAGACCACCTCAGATTGAGAGTTCCCTGATGAGCTGTCAAGTCTCGACCACATCCGACGCGGGTTCAGAACACGTGAAGAGGAGACCTTGGTGCATTTCGCCTCATGTAGTAGATCACAGGACGACACGACGGTGAAGATTAGGTACAGGCGATAGAGGCAGCTTTTGAGTGCGATCGGTGGTTAGCTACATAGGTTATTGCATCTCCTCTTGCCTTATATGGCTGCATCCTTGTTGGTCTAGTGGTCTGACCGGTCCGACCAACCGGTCCGACCAAAGTGACTTGGTATCCGAGGGCAGGCTGAGCGCCGCTGACCGGGTCAGCGGGGCGCGCCCAGAATCAGCGGCCGGGGTGGCCAGCCGCATCTGCGGATATCCACCCCCACGCCGTCCATGGATATACGCAGGTATCGCAGGCCAAATCGGGGCATGACTGTCATCTGCAGGGGGGGGTCTGTCATCCGGCCCCACACGGCTGCACCAAAAAACCCATGCAAACAGAAGGTCTGGGACCTTCGTTTTCGGCTTTGGATGACAGGGATGACCGTAGTGAATCGACAGTTCGTCGCGTTTTTGAAGGCCCGACCCGGGTGGTGCCCCTTCAGGTCGCGACTTTTTTTTTCGGAGCGTTCTGCGTGTAACCAACACCAACACCAACCCACGTCATACAACGCTGAGCAATAATATCACCCTTTTTCATTGAGCAGCGCATTTTAAATGGCCCACCCCGACGATTTTGAGCTTCTTAAGGCAGTTGAGCACGCGACCAGCTATTATTTAATGGATGAGGACAAGACGCAGCCGCAGAACACGCGTCGGACGTACACGCGACCCCAGAAGGAGTGGAAGGTATGGAGGCAACTCACTCACACACCCCACCACATATACTACTGCTTATTTATTATAACTTAATTTAACTGCAAGACGAACCCTATTGCTAACTTATATCCAGGAATGGTGTGCAGAGAAGGCATTCCCGTCTATCCCTCCGGACTGGCCTAAGCCGTACAACCAGGGAGGCGTTCTGCCAGCTGACCTCGTGGATGAGGGCAAATTGGTATGGTTTCTTGACGAGAAAGCCGTCAGCAGGGCACCTAAGACTGGATCTCGAGCGAAGAATGAGAGAAGACGCTGGGCCGAAGGCGCGGCTGAACGCAAGGCCAAGAAGGCCGAGGCGGCCTCTCTTGACGACCCTGCTGGCCCTTCAGGTCCAGATGACAGCTGTATCACCGTTGCCGTCAAAACGGCCGTGGATAAGACCGAGCTGACATCAGAAGATGAAGAGGAGCCATTCAAATCCGCACTCACGCTCAAATTCAACACCGTGAGGACCTACGGCAACGCCATTACGAGACTCTGGGCAGAGCAACGAACGAGGAGAATAAATGGCCAGATGTTAAATCCATCGCCACATCCACGTGGCTTTGCGAACAAGGCTATTTATCGCTATCTTCTGCGACAGACTCACGAGAAAGGACGTGAAGAGTGGGCAGACCGTATGGTGGGCACCATTAAGGATGCCTACTCGCCTGCCAAAATACCAGAACATACCCGTTGTGCCTGGGGGTTAAAAGAGAAGGCGTGTGGACTGCGCACTTCCGTGGATTTTCTCTTCGGCAACCACATGTTGTTACGATCAAGCAACCGGAGGCCTATTGAGTTGGCCGACTGCTTCTGTCTTGAGTGTCCTAACGAGGGCGTCAAGGTTCACAACAACCCAACCTACGCCTTTGTTGTGGTTATGAATCAAGGCAAAACTAACCAGAACGGCCGCATCGAGTATGGGGCTTGCTTGAGACATCGTGACCCTTATGCTTGTTTGGTTGGCCAACTCGCTTTCTGGCTTTTTTTTCGTTGGCAGGTTGAAAGAGAGCCATTTCCGGACTTCTCGCGTCCCGAGAAATGGTACAATATCAAGATATTACGACAACAGAAAGACAGACCAACGGGTAAGTCAGATTGTCTTCTGATTTACGAGGCTTCGTAGCTTATAATTTATATAGCAGGACTCTCATATCAAACAAGCCATGCGTGGACACGTCGCCTATATAGCCATGTCGGCATTAAGACCTCAAAGGCTAGTCATGCACCTCGTGTTGCTGCTACTCAAAATGCCGACATGGCTGGCGTTCCTGAGGCACAAGTAGGCAACCTCCCTCTGACTCTGGCAACACTATTAACTTATTATTAGATTAGACGTGCTGGCAGATGGAATATGGGGGACTCAATGATAGGCTGTTATCTCACATCGCTACCCTACGCGTTCATGAGAGCCTCTGCCGACTTCTCGCCAGAATGGGCTGGCAGTTACTTCATTCCACGCTCCACGGTCTTGCCGTCGGCTTGGCTACGTTCTCAAATTTGGCCTCAGGCCGACTTTTGGTTCCAAGCCTTCAAAGACACTAGCCATGAGATGGCTGAAGTCTTTGAGAATAAAGCTACAGGTGCTTTTATTGAGCTATTAGGATGGTTACGAGTAGTCTTGCTGCAAGATGCCCCTTTTCTCGAACGCGATTTCCCTAGCCACCCTATATTCAAAGATCCCGTCTTCAAAACCGATGAGTATAAAAACTTTGCCGCAAGCGTCTTACGTGTCTCTGAGGAGCCTCGTGAGGATAGCCAGGCCGAGTTAATCCAGAAGGCAATACCTGCAATTGCAGAGAAAGTCCGTGGAGTTGAGGCTGGAATCTATAGTCTAAAGAAGACTGTAGAGACCGAGGTTTTATCTCTTAAAGCAGAAGTCACGAGGCTGAAAGACGAGATCCAAGAACGCAACAAGGCTGAGATCACTATAGTCACAACCATCAGCCCTTTCGGCAGAACACATCGTCAGACTGTCCGATACGAGCAACAGCAACAAGGTATTCCAACGTCCTCGCAACGACGGCAGTCTTTATCCCCAGAGACCCGCGCCCCGGTAGCTGCCAGAGCCCCAACGGTCATCACGACAACAACAGAGTTACCTCCGCAGATCGGACTCCCACGTACTATTCGTACAGTCAGAGATCTCGTGAGGCTCTGGAGACACGGTCTGGCAGGTTATATGGACTCGGTTGACGCGTTAGAGAAGCGATGGGGCTCGCAGTGGCGGCTACGTAATGAGAGGCAACTCTTTTCCACTCGCAAACGGATCGTCGATGAGGTGGTCTCTCGGTCACAGGCAAACGGCCGGCCAGAAGATGAGTCGGCGAGACAGCTGGACGAGGAGAGAGGGCAACGCTCCTTAGACTGGCTTTTTAAGCAACTTAAAGGGGCGCACAGGCCAAAATAAAAAGCTCCTTGGATCAGATCACCCGAGTCTCCATGACCTAGGTCACCCCTGCGCCATCTAATCGTGACAAAACTGATGTCATTTTATTCGCCTCGTTCTGCCGAGCAAAATGATGGTATCGTTGTGTCCGTAATGTAAAAGAAATCAAGCCCACGATGACTCTGTATTGATAGCGTCCCTAAAGGCTGTTATAGTAACGAGAAGGACTGCAAATCGTCGACCATTTTAGTGGAGTTTCAGTGGAGATATGGCGGCGGTACACTGAACGATACGCTGAAGACCGCCCAAAAATCGGACGCACTGCACGTTTCCGGACACAACATCAGAACCACGCGAGCTACCGATACGCAAGTTGGGTCAAACGATTCTTCAGACTCAGGGCTTCACGTAGGTACAATTTTTATTGCGCCGCAATGCGCAGCCGTCGGGCGCAGGCGTCGCGTTGCTGATATCACCAGGAAATCCGGGATATTACGGGTGTTTAGCGGCCGAACAGCCCCGGAGGGGGGGGGCGTATCCGTTGTCGCTGGTGGAGGTAATTCCCCCTCCCCACCGCGCGCCGCCACCGCGCTCTGGGGGGGCCCAGGGCGAGGCTCGCAGGAGGAGGAGGAGCCGGGGCAAGGGCTGGGGCAGGGGCAAGGGCAAGGGGAAGTGCAAAGCCGTCGAACATCCGGCAGAAGGCGATGAACGACGCGGAGCTGCGCGCCAACGCACAGACGATCCTCTCTGTGATCCACAAGTCTCGACCAAAGACCACGACCTCGGCGTACGGGCCGAAACAGGAAGAATTCGAGCAATTCTGCCAGCGCAAGCAGTACTGCGACGGCGCTACGGTTACGGAGGAGAAGCTCCTTCTCTTCCTCGTCGAGGAACCGGGTCCACCAAGCCGGGCACAGCCCGTGCGTGACAACTAATATGGCATTACGAACTGCTTGCTGCCTGTTAGGCAGCACCGTGAATGAGCGTCTTGATCTTGACAGAATACCTTCTCGGGTTGATGTTGGCAAGGACGCGGGGGAGGGGGCGCGCATTCGAGGCTTGCTCACCTGCGGAAACGCATTGTCATGCCTCAGGCACCGCCACCTTTCAAATGCAAATGCCCAACCATAATAACAAATATTACCGCGAAGACTGCCGCCGCAATTTCACTTAATTCAGGCTAGGTTCTAGTATTCCAATGCCACTCAAGAGACAAATGAGGTTAGATATTAGGCTAAGTAAATGATTCGTCTTCAAGCAGCACGCACGGCATGCCATCGAGTTTCACGGTTGAATAACCCCAATTCAACATTCTGTATGCGCATATACCAGCTCCTCCGTCGACCGTTCAATCCGTGGTCCCGCCGCTACGGCCAGCTGTATCTCCCTCTGCTGCCGTCTTGCCATGCACCGCTTGATCATGTTATCCAGAGGTATAGCTGGTACTGCCAGAACCGCCATACAAAGCCCACATTGACACCCAAACTGTTGCTTGATCCAACCGAGTATAGACCCGAGAAGAAGCATGACTGATCCTATGGCCGCGAACATGCTGACTGCTCCTAGCCACGGCAAACCCCGATTTGATGGCGGCTGCTCAATCCGCCTTTCTCCTGCTCGACGAGAACATTTTATCTTGGTCCAGACCAACATTACCATTACAACAGCGCTCAAATGAGACACTACTGGAACAGCCCATAAGTACTCTATCCCAGAGTGGTCAAATTGCCATATGATCACCCCGGTAAAGGCGCAATGGAGGACTAACACTGATCCAAAGGTGACGAGTCTTGCATTTACAGACAACCCAGGTTCAACAGAATGAGAAAAAAGGGCGTGTACCAAGGGGTCAACAACCTGGACAAGCTGTAAAGCAATTAGCGTGATGCGTCTTGAATATATTGATACCTGGGCCTGGAAATACCTCAATAATTTCAACGCATATCACCATAGTGCCTTTCCAAGCAGCGAGGAAGGGGTAACCGAGGACGTCTGGGAGAAATGCGTTTCTCGCAAAGCCAAATAAGGTGGCAAGTATTAGTCCTGCACCAAAGAAAACCGAAGCAGCGAATATCAAGGCCAAAGTTCGCCCGCGTGAGATTTCTCGTGGCTTGATCCTAACCATCCAAAACAGATAAGGGGTCAGGAAAATGGTGGTCACGGCGAACGTAACGCCAGCCTCAGTGACCTCGTCCGAGGTAAACTCGAATTGCATATCGACTTATCGGCGCGGTGAGTTCAGATGACGAGGACAGAAGGGTTGGTGCAACCACTGCTTGGAGGGATAACTGTGTATATTTATATATGCACGACTCCCGAAGGTGTTACAAAGCACCAGTGAGGAAAGTAGGCGAGAGGGAATATCTTCACACTCACCACAGGCTAATGCAGCATTGCAGCAGCAATAACCACAGCGGCCAGTACCAAACCAATAAAATGCGAAATTTAACTTAAGGAGGCGCCTTCTAATAGTGCAGAATTCCCATCACCGGGTCACCATATCTGCCATCGTCTGTACAGTCCAAGTGTATTATTAAAATATCGTATGAAATTTCATCGACAGGAATACGACATCAATACCAACCTAACGCATTTACTATTTATGAATTGGTTTATGATCCCCAAGTTACAAGCTTCTCTGGCCAGCATGACCAAACACGGTCGCCTGCAGCGCCACAACCCGTTCCGATTCCCCAATCGGCTAGAAGACTCGTTCTGTCTGGTATATGATTGGTACGCAATGTTACATCACCAGGCTTGGTGAATCTGAAGTCGCTCACTTTGCGGGCCGGGCAGATTTTGTTTCACTTCGCAGCCCGGTACCAAAAACGCTTGCACCAATGGGTGAAAGCCGAAAGCGGCAAGATACCTGGCGGAGGAGTATTGCCACAACCCAACACCAACTTTTGCTCGGCAGGCGACAGGGATGACATTTTTCATCGAATGGTATTACTTGACCACACGAACGCAAGGTGCAAAAAGTTAGGTGGCATTTGAGTTTATGCAGGTTTGCAGAGATTCACTGTTTCGCAAAAGCACGCGGGTGCGAGGCCAGACAGGGGAAGGAAAGCCGGAGATTACTTTGGTAGCATATGAGTTCGTCATACACGGCAACTTGGCCACTTGGCCCCTCCCTGACGAGCATCCTTGCCATGCAATAAATCGATCATTTCAGCCCAACGTTGAAAGAGTACTTCTGCAGATCTGCATAAAGCAAGGAAACAGTCAAGTTTGCCAGCTGCGCGAATTGGAAAGCTTTCCAGGATGATGGGTATGCGGCGCATAACTGCTAAGCCTGCTGTGAAAAATCATCAGCAGCCATCGCCAGATCTGCCCACTCGTTTCACATACCTGTAATCAGCAAAACAGCACGGATGCTCCCCGACTTTTGACTATTCGACTACTTCGGTCGTCGCTCAGGCCCGGAGCCGACTGGGGAGAGATCTTTGAGTAAAAAGCTTATACCCAAATGCGACGACACTGAAAAAGAAGATTTAGACTGTGCCAGATATTTAACCTGGTGAATGGATCACATTCAGGGCTCATCTGAAGTTGTATTGCACAGAAAAATAGCTCTAACGACTGGGAGTGCATCGTGCTGATAGTTTCACTAGCAGTCAGAGTATCATGCGCTTGTTTTGGCTCTGGTCTACGCATTGCATGCATGGAAGCCAAGTAGTATGACCAACAATTCGTCGTCGGACAGTCTCCTACGCCAGGTTATCAAAGAGCAAGAACGTACCGCTACAGGTGAAAATTCTACAGGGGTCCGATGTTGCCAGCATTAGCAAACTTCACCGCTTTAGGATGTCAGCAATCTCATATTCGGCACGTAGTTGTAGTAAAGAAGCAATAAACATAGCTCTTTCACGTTCCATGGTTGTTCAGAGGTATAAATAATATTGCAAGGGCGAGCAATCTTTACGTTGCGATTGCCTCAGAGTCTTATCAGCACAAGATTCAAAATAGGCCGTTTCGCACCAGATATCTTCACCAAAGGACACATCGAGAGTATGAGTGAGACGGACTCCGCGTGCATTGCGCGCTCATCGTTCGATGTTATTTCTCTGCCAAGCTCCGCTCTGGATCATGAATGGCGCCATGGCCGCAGATATCATGGTCACCATTCCGGTGCCTACATTTATCCCAACGACGAAGAAGAGCAAATCCGCCTTGATATGATTCACCAAGCTCATCTCCTATTGCATGGTGGATCCCTTTTCTTATCCTCTATAGATCTTACCGGGCGATCTATCCTTGACATTGGTACTGGCACGGGGATATGGGCTGTGCAAATAGCCGACAAATATCCAAGTGCTTCTGTGGTCGGTCTAGATCTTAGTCCCATTCAGCCCCAAATTGTCCCACCAAACGTCCAATTTTACGTCGAGGACGTGGAGAGAGACTGGAACGAGATCGCGGCATATGACTTCATCCATTGTCGCGGCATGAGTGGCTCTATCACGGACTGGCCCACGCTTTTCCACAAAATTTATCAAGCCCTCAGACCCGGCGGAATCATAGAAATCCACGAAATGCTGCCCGCGATATTCTTGACAAACCAAGAACCAGTTCTCAACGGTCCTCTCGTCGACTTAATGCGCGGCTTGGTTACAGCACACTCCCAGATCGGCCGTTCCCTCGATCCCGTATCAAACTTTAGGACATGGACGGAAGAGGCTGGCTTGATTGAATTTTCGGAAGAGATTTTCGAAATTCCTTTGGGCAGTTGGCCAGAAGACCAACAGCGAAAAAACGCCGGGAAATTGCTAGCTTCCAGCTTCAACACGGGTCTCCATGCTCTTACTGCCAAGGCATTTCGAGATGTATTGAGTTGGTCGACGGAGGAAGTCGAAGTCTTCAATGCTTATGTCAGGCAAGAGTTAAGACAAGAATCTTCGAGGAGAATTTTACACGTCTCGGTGTGCACTGCAAGAAGATCAGCGCAGTAAGTTAAGGTAGAAAATAACATTTTGGTGAAGGGGTGTCATAGGCCGTGATTTTTAGCATGGATGACGATGAGTATGATGTGTACTGTCGCGAACCTATAATGATGGTGTCGGATCCGCTCAAGTGGTGGCTGGATCCAGCGCAGCGGCGACGCTTTCCTGGCCTTTCCTCGATGGCTATTGACATTTTGTCAATCGCATCAATGTCGGCGGAAACGGAATGGCTCTTCTCCAAGGCCAAATTGTCAGTGACCGATCAACGAGGTTCTATGAACGTCGAAACACTCAACCTTCTGGAATGCCTCAGGTCTTGGGACGCTAGCGCACTAAGGTTAATACTTCCGACAGAGTGTCAATACATGGACGGCAACCACGACAACCTCTGAACGCGTCGGCTCTGAAGCCTAAGATTGTGGGGACGCGGATGGAGGCAGTGTTGGCTATATAGGACACAGAGCCTTTCAAGCAAATTGGGGAAATAATGGGGTACTTGAACAGCGTAGTAGACTTTGACTTCAGTCCTGTGCGCCGAACCTCGTTTTACGTGTCACACTAATAGTGTAAACTGCAGTTTGCACTGCAGTGCAGTTTGCCGCTGACGAACGGACGGGACAGTTTGGTTTAGCCATCAGGGCTGCACTGCCAGTTCAGTGCGCCTGGGCCGAGTGCACTGCCAGTTTGGTTCGGTGGAGGCACACGCACTGAAGGAGCCGTTTGGGGTCTTCGCACGCACTACTTGCACTAATAGGAGCCCTAGAGAACACATGGACGAATTTACGTAAAGGCATAACTTAGAAGTTTGAATTATATGTATGCGGCGCCAGAACTCCGACCCAATGTCCATCCCACCTCAAAATGCCCTACCGAAAGCCCTTCCCGCTTACCACGGCATGTAAGGGTCAATCTAGTGCCGGGTTAAGGAACTTGAGTTGTTCCAAAAACAGACCTGGATGCCCTCGAACCATTGAGTCTACTCGCATCATTCCGGACCAACATACAATGTTACAATCATAGGACCAACAAATAGCGCATACAGTCTCCGGCCACTGACGGCTCGTCCACGAATGAAGGGGGGCCCTGGCTTGGCAGGACAGCGATAAAATCAACAGAGGCAAGCTTTGATGTTCAACGGTGCCCGCCCCGCGGCACTCACGCGGGAAGACCTCGCCCAATAATGGCAAGCTTCGAAATCGATCGTATCGATCGATTTCTGAGCCCTGATCGATCGATTCATATCGATCATCACCATCAATCGATCGATATCGATCGAGCGGCCCTCTCAGTCAATCGATATCGATCGATCACTGGTCGAAATCGAATCGATCGATATCGATCGACGATCAAATCGATCAAACCTAGTCTTCATTATCCTTATCTACACCTATCCTGCCTACCAGTTGAAGAACTTGCCTCCAATTGTCCCCTTCAAGGAGACTAAGAGGAAGAGCTGGCTGATAAATACCAGCCTTACTCCAGGAACGAAGACACTGAGCCATGGCCACAATATGGCGCCGTAGGCGAGATCTGAGTGGCGTTATCATTCTCCCGCAACTGCTGAAAGTTCTCTCAGTTTCTGCAGAAGACGACGCGATAGTAAGAAAGTCAACCGCCATATAAGACAGCCGAGGAAAGCGCACAGCACCGACGTCTCTCCACCAAGCAATTGGGTCAGCCTTGTACGCAATGTTGTCCACCGGAGGCTCTGCCAGATACTGATCAAGTTCGTCCTGTGCTGGCAACGTAGTTGGCTGCTTTGGTAGTTTGCTTTGTCGCCCTCCAGGGTCAGGGTTAGTCCACGCCCGACTAAACGCCAATCGGCGCTCAATATAGTCCAAACGTATAGTAGCCCCAGCTGCTGAAACGGGATTACAGGCTGCCTCACGAGTCATGCTCTTGTACTTCTTCTCCCAGATTCTCGTTAAGCTAGTCTCGTAAGTTTTCTTCCATTCTGATGTCTGTCGGGACGGGAGTTGGTGCCAAAGCCGTTCGAGAGCTTGCCACTTCTTGCAAGGGTGGAATACAACGGCTGCCACGTAGGCGGCTGAAGTCAGCTTGCCATAGTAGTCATTCAGTTTCTTCCATCCGAGCTTGATGTAAACCTTCAAAAGCCTCCGGGTCTTCACATCCATGTCGTCGAATAGATGAACCTCTTTCATTATCTGGTCGTCATTCTCTTCGATTATCACTCCTTGGACGGCCAGCTCCAGATGGTCAAGGAGCATCTCCACCACTTGGAAGTACTCATCAAACCCCCCCGAAGTTGAGCGTTTACCAGAAATCCCGTCGCCCTGCAGTTGCTTTGAGGCAACCTTGAATGGCTGAAGGATCTTCTGCATCGCACCAACAACCTTCCATTCTTCAAGAGAGAGTTGTTCTCTCAATATCGGTGGTTTTTCTTTCGGTTTGCCGCCCTGGCTAACCCAGCGTTCCTCGATGATGGAAAACATCCTGTTTAAAGCCGTACGTTTCAACAGAGCACGCGTTGCCATTGCCTCGTCGGATTGCCAACGACTACAGACGTTTTGAACCCACGTAAGCACAGGTTCAGTAGGAGCAGTTTGCCGTTGAGCTTCGTGAAAGTCCTCGAGAAGTTGACTGCTCGTTCGAAGAACGATGCCAATATTGTGTAGCTTGCCAAACGGGCCAAACTTGCGGTACTTGTCCACTCTCTCAGCGTTGATGATCTCGGGGACTGGGCACTGATCCTGGCTCTCTTCTGGAACTGTCTCGAGTTCGGAGTCTTCTTCCATGCTCGGCGGGACAAGGTCGTCGTCGGTCCTCAGCTCACTGATGGTGTCGGACAGCTGTCGCTGCTCGTCTTCTTCAGTCATAAAGTCCTTATCACCCCAGTGAGCAAGCAGCTCCTTGAAATCATCCCCTTTGCTGCCGTACATCATAGCCTTGACTGCCAGATTCAGAAAATGAGGTGCGCAGCGAATGCGACGTTCATCCTTGTCGAAATCGAACTCAGCACCAAGTGCTTCCATGGCCGTATCGTTATTCGTAGCGTTATCGAGAGTATAGTACCCGATTCTGAAGCCGAATAAGAGTTAACATACTCAGTTCGCTGGCCCACGGATTTGTTGGCAATGGTTCTGTACCTGTCTTGGAGGCCGAAAGCGCACATCGTATCTGCAACTTCATCTGCAAGTGCTGCCCCTGTATGGCGCTTCCTGAGAGCTGGCAACCCCAAAAGGATTCTCCATTGCTTCCAATCTCGGTCGATAAAGTGAGCGTTTATGCCAAGGAATGACGTGTTTTGTCGGGAAGTCCAGCCGTCGAAAGTAAAATGAATCATGCTTCTCGCTTTTTGGAGAACCGCATGAACAGGACCAAGAGCTCGATTGTACTCGTTTGTTAGGAGGTTCACGAGGGTCCTGTCGCTTGGTATCTGTCCTTCCTGAAGTGACGGGTTGTTGTAAAGCAGGAGTCGTCTGAAGCGCTCCGAGTTTACGAGGTTGAAGGGCAGGTTATGGTACGTAAGCCAGTCGAGCAGGAGCAGTTGATTCATCTTTGGATCGAATAATGTATGCAGATTGCTGAGAAGACTTTGATCTCGAGGGTTCCTCGGATCGGCGCGAAGCATCTCAAGCAGGCTCCGTTCTGCGCCTCCACTCCCAGCAAGCGGGCTGGCATCTTGTTTAGAAGGTGGCTGAAAGGTTAGCAGGCGTTGTCGGCGTGGAGGCAGGACAGGGAGAGAGGGCACAAACCACGATCTTATGTTCTTTTCTCAGGTGTCGGACAATACTTGCGGCAGTTGAGGCGATGAAGGTGTAATGCGTAGTCTTCAGCTTGTTGCGGAGGAAACATCTCTCACAGACCCATACGATCTTGTGGGGCCGAGAACTGTTGTCCTTCATTCTGAACCCGAAGTGCCACCACCATGTCCGCTCCCGAGAAGGGTCGTGGCATGTCGTGAAGCCGGGGAACCGCTTGAATTTGTCAGTCGTCCAAGCTTCGTAATCTGGAGACCTGTTGGGTGCATATTTAATTGAGGCTGCACTGGTTGACGGCTCGGAAGGCGGCGGCGTTGAGACATCCTCTGTCTCTTCACCAAACGAGTCCATGGTGATTGGAAACATCCACAAACAGTGTAAAGGTTAAATCGAACGTTGCGAGGTCGGCAGGGTCGAATGATTCCATAAAAAGCCGACTCGGAAGTGTTCGTGTTTGCGATCGGACAGAGGCCATTGACCATGTATCGGCGAACCTGGAAGCGTCAGAGAAAGGGACCATGGTGCAGTTGACAAAATCCTGTGTCTTTATAAGATTAACCGCCCAGCCCCTTTCTTCGAAGTCGCCTCCTGTTGCAACGGCTTGCTCGTGGCTGCCTGCGGCTGATTGGTGGCTTACAGGGGTGTTTGGTAGACGCGTCTGGCAATGAAGATCATCGTGTTTGGGCTGTTCTTCGCAACCTACCCGGGACCCCTTCAATGTATGAGGCGATCGACGATCAAATCGATCGATTGAGGGCTGGATCGATACGATATCGATCGAGCGGTGCTTCAAATCGATCGATATCGATCGACCGACAGGTCCAATCGATATGATCGAAATCGAAATCGATTCGATTAATCGATTCGATCAAATCGATCGCTCGATCGATTTCGAAGCCTGAATAATGGACTCATTGGGATAAGACTTGCACATCAATGCGTTCTCATAGAATCTGCTGTACAATGAAACAGGAGCCTCGGCTCAAACAACCAAGACGAGCTGTAGCACCACACCTTACCACACGAGCAGAAGATTCCAAGTAGTTTCCTAGCATGCCCGTATACGTGCCTCATGTTCTCTGAGTTCCAGAGCTTGTATAATGGATAACGAATGAATCCCAGCTGGTTCAGTCAGGAAAATCTAGACACTGGTGATAGGACATCCCATTTACTTGCCTTATCTGCGTCTTCGTTGGGCCAGATACCCAGTGCATGCATCACATGGTCCGTGATTGCAAGGGTTGATGATATTGCCAGTTTCCGGATCGATGACACGGGCGAAGACGCATCGTCCGTAGCGGTTAGGGCCATTCCCACACATACAGCAGGTCCACGTACCACCCAGTTGGAAGTGACGGCAGCTGCGATTTCCGCACAAGGAGTCTCGCTGGTCGGACCGCGTATGGGATCGAGAACCACACATGACAAGTTTGCCGGTTGTGCGGGACACCTGAGCGTTGGGGCAGTGGACAATTTCGCGACTGGTATGTCGGCCACAGCGGTGGATGATTGTAGTGTTATAGCACATTTTGTACCAAACCAAGTTTTCGGGGTAGGCAAGAAGAGTCGGGCAGAGCGTGTTCGTATGCTCATTGCTGATAGCATTGCTCCTTAACAGTTTGTTTGATCAGTCTTATATATGATGAGATTAAAAATAGAATGGTGCGGGGACGTACTGTTGGCTCCTTGCAATCTCGGTCGCACGAACGGTCGCATTAGGCGCCATCTACAATAGCTCTACAATTAAAGAATCCGCCTTCATGGTTACTCTGAGCTCTACTCCGTACCCGTCTATTCGCCCCAGCCACGGCCCCACCTAGCTGGTTCAACTACTTGCGGCAGGCTGCTAGGCAGCGGGCGAAGGTGGACCTTCTAGCCGCTCGCTTGAAGCCGGTTCACAGCTCTTCCGTGTTCCGAATCAGGAAGCGCGGGCACAAGACCTTTCCCCTCAATTCACATGGCCGCATCCTCCACAACCTTAGCCATTCTCCCTCATCAACGAGCCACTACGAAGCCGACAAACCCGAGTTCTAAGTCTTCAGGTACTTCCCTTTCATCTCAGAGAGAGATACTCACAATGGACGAAAGACGCGAGCTGTGCAGGGTCGCCGTTCTTCAAATCCATGGGGGCGATGGAGATGGTGCAGACATCGTTTTCAACTTCAATGGCCAGCGAATCGCCGTATCCATCTTTCCCAGCTCTTCCACCCGCGATCGAAATCGATGCTCGACCCAAGACCGCCTCATCCGTCTTTTAGGACGCGCTGCCTCCGACGACGTGGACGACGACGAGTACGAGGAGCTTGAGAACCAGATACTGGGAGTTATTTTGGATGCAGGTCGGCCAATCTTCAAAACTCAATCGACGCTGAACGTGAAGCTCAATTCAGGGCGAGATTTACACTCTACCATCTATCCCGCGACACTCAATTTTCAGCTTTTGGACAATTGCGGCAAGGCTGTCATTGTCCCTATCGAACCAAGCGAGGCTTATACCCTTTCTGCGAATGACGCAGCCTATGATAGCACCGAAGACGATGAGTTAGGCATCGACACTACCCTCCCTTGCTACTCAACGAAGGCAATCCTCACTGTGGACATGTTTGTACAAGGCGGTGGGCACGCTGCTAGTCGGGTCCTGGTCGATGGCAACGAGATGTTCTGCAAGGCTCGAGGTGGTGCAGGAGGATTGATTGGCACCAGCGTGGGGCGAGAGTTGGAATGCCTACAGGAAGTACGCAAGTTTCCGCCACCTGAGCGCGACACTTCAATACGTATCCCGCAGCTGCTGGGCTATGTCCGGCACGCAGATACGGGTCGCGTTGTCGGATTCCTTCGGGAATGGGTCCCGGGACGTCGACTCAGGGATATGGATGTTCCTGCGATACCAGCCCAGCGGAGGCAAAAGTGGATTCGGCAGATCCGCGAGGCAGTCCACGCCTTGCACGCCGGAGGGATAACATGGGGTGATGGGAAGGCCTGCAACGTTGTCGTCGATGAACGAGACGATGCTTGGCTGATTGACTTTGGGGGTGGCTGGACCAATGGCTGGGTGGACGCAGAGTTGGCGGATACGGTGGAAGGAGATAAACAGGCGATCGACAAGATTGGAGAGTTTTTGAAAGTGAAACAAGTTTGAGCCCTGACTGAACCTACGGGTACAAAGCTGGCCCCTGCCGGGTGCCATGCCGTTACGTGCGGCATCAATCGTGGCTGCGAGGCCGCCAGCCTCATGATGCACATTACTGAAACTGCCTCGGGTTATTCCGACAACATGTAGCTTTTGGTGGCCGACCACATGATTGAGTATGTTTGCGCCTCCCTCCCCCTCTCCCCTTCCCATCAACACATGCAAGCCGAGGGCCTTCGCAACCATCTCTGCTTCAATGAGCGGCACCTGGTCCCTTACCCACTGAATCCGACATTCTTGGCACTTTGCATCCCTCTTGGCTCTAACATAGTCAAATGTCCCTCGGATAAAGTCCAAGATACGCTCGTTTCGGTCTCGAATGATCCTAAGCGACTTCGTTGCTTCGTTTAGGGTCTCGAGAGCTTTCGCTAAAGACTTCTTCCTTGCATGCTCCGGAATGTTGGGAGCAGTCGGGTTCTTCATGAACTTTATGGTCGGTCGTAGAGAACGCTCTGCAGCAGACTTGGCCAATTTCAGAGCCCTCTCCGCATGCTCTTCCTCACGAACGCGCGCCCATGAAGCTTCAGTCAATCGAATTGATTCAGGGGGCTCATGTGGTCGCAACACCCTCGAGTCGACGAGCCTTTGCCAAGATCTGATTCGTTAAACTTAGACTGCTCACCCTTAGCGAAGCCAATGTGGTGATCATGCCACCAGCACTCAAAGCCGAGATATTCTACCCAAGTAGTCAAGGTGTCCTGCTGCGTTGGGTCTTTCAGTAATTCGAACCGCTGTTTGTAGTACTTGTGGAAGAGGTAGCAAAGAGTCACTCTGCCTTCCTAGCACGGTTGCACGAGCGAGAGTATTATCCCCTCCTATGCCTTAAGGCGTCAGCAGGTCAATTGCCCCACTCCACCCTTGTACACATCTCGTGACTAAGGGATACAAAGAGGACACGTAGAATTATTTACTAGCAAAACACCATACAAACCATTCTTGCGATCCTAATGGAATCCTCTCAGCCTGTAGCAGTGACTAACCAATTTGACGATGAACTCCTTATCCGTATGGATAATAGCTTACGTGAGCATCCTAGCGATAATACCTGCCGCCCTGTTGAGCCTCCTTTGACTGCACAAGGCACCCAATTCGAGCCATTTGACGTGCCTTTCCGGCCCCCGGAGGTGCAGCAGCTGCCTAATACGCCATTGGCTCTTTTTGAGGCCTTCGTTCCGTCTGATCTCGTCGAAAAGTGGGTCCAATGGACTAATACGGAGCCATTTACACGATCTCAAGCATCAACAAAATGGTCTCGACGACTTACCTGGACGCCAACTACAACTAGCGAGGTATATATCTGGCTTGCTGCCTTAATATATATGGGTATACATAGGGAAAGAAGGCTAGAAGACCATTGGAAGACCCAAGGCCTTTGTACCTCACGTCCATCACACGCGATTGGCCGGTTTATTACGTTCAACCGATTCTCACAGCTTTTTCGAGTTATCCGCCTTTGTGACCCAAAGACGGTTATTTCGTCTGATTACGATAGGGCTAACGAGTGGTCCAATCACATTCAACGAGTCTCTTTAAGCTTATATCAGCCTGGAAGCTTAATTGCTGTTGACGAGTGTATGATTCGCTATACAGGCCGGTCTAAAGAGACAACAAAGGTGCCAAACAAGCCAATCCCTGTTGGATATAAGGTCTGGGTTGTGGCACAAAGAGGTTATTTCCTATCTTGGATTTGGCATCTTCCAAAGAAGGCAATGGGACCAGTTGCCGGACCAATAAGGCGCAAGCGGCCCGGAGAGATATATCTCAATCCAACGCAAAGCGTGGTCCCTGCATTGACTAGCCTGCTTCCAGAACAACCATATCACGTCTTTCTAGATAACCTCTTTTCTTCTCTAAGCCTATTTAAGGCTCTTCGGCAACGTGGCATCGGCGCTACAGGCACGGCACGCCTCAATTGTGGCATATCAAAGACCTTAACGCAACACAAGGCAGCTGACAGCAAAGGCCAATTGGACTGGCCGTGGGGCACGTTAAAGTCAATTCCAACCCCTGACAACCTTATCAACCAATTAGCTTGGAAGGATAACGCCCTTGTGCTTATATTATCAACGGTCTATACAGGGGAAGAGGTTAAGCAACGAATAAGAAGGCGGCCGAATAGCCTTACAAAGCCACAGCAAAAGGCTATCAAAAGAGAGTTTGCAGACCAGCCAATCAAGCAGCTTCCCGTTCCAACGGTTATAGCCGAATATAACGACCACATGGGCGGCGTGGATGTGGGTGACCAGCTGCGAAGTTATCTCGGCTTTGATCATCCAATGCGGCGTGGCGGCTGGAAGGCTATTGCATATGGCTTCCTATTGGATACAGTCCTCATTAACACGTATCTCTTGCAGAAGCGTGGCCAGCCGCAATGGCCTGCCTTCCAGTCTCAGGTCAGCTGGCGGCAGCAGCTTATTGATGAGCTTGTTGAGAAGTATGCTACGCAAGGCACAAGCAGGCAGAGATATCGGTCCGGCAACGATACATTGCCTATTTCGGAACACAATTGGGCTCGCAGGGGCAGCTGCAGCCGTTGTGCCGCCTGTCAGGGCTTCCAATTGGGTCAATTGAGGTCACGAAGCCAATGGCATAGGAGGCAAAGGGCGCCTCTAAGCACATTAGATGACGATGGCCTCAATCGGCGCAGAAAGGTGCCACAGTCGCGGTTTGGTTGTAATACGTGCAATGTAGCATTATGTAGAGCGGGGGATTGTTGGTACAAGTATCATAGTGTAATTTAGGTAGCAGGCAATGTACCTTTAATTTAGGAGCCTCTTATTGGCTCTTAGCCATGTGTGTGACCCGTGCGACGCCTTAAGGCATGGGAGGGGATACGAATACGCTAATTCGACTCGGCTGAACCTCGGGCTACGACAAGATGATGTAATCTACGTCAACCCAAGCTTGTGGGTGGATGCCTAAGTCTTCGCATCCTCGTGACAATGATCACAGTAACCCCCGCTCGAACTCTCCAACACCCCACCAAATTTGTCTCTTCACAGCGGCCTTCAAGTCAACACATACACGTCTCGGCGACGCAGCGTCTATTCCAGCCTATCCTTTATTTCTGACTCGGGGTGATTTTCCGGTGATACATGCGAGCGCTGACTCGACGCTTCGCCTCACCTCGTGAAAGAGCGCAGCATCCTTTCAGATTTTCAAGACACGAAAGGCCGCACCCACTGCATCGCTGTAGTTGCTCTATCTCTGCTGGAAGTCACACTTTGGGTTCTTGGTACCCAAGTTATCAGTATCTGCAAGTCAGGCGAGCTGTGATTATGGCGGTCAGATGATTCTGGAATCAATCTTCACGTTCACCGCAGTTTGTCTAACGATTGTTTGTCCGCTCAGGTTGGCGACGATGCTCTTGCCGGACGAGAAGAGAAAGATATTACACAATATTTCCCGGCAACAACGGAGCCTCGAACAATCTGGTTCAACGGCCATTATCTTTCAATTTACCAACAACAAACAGGGGACTATAAAATACACATCGACAACGTTATTCCAACCACGAAAGCCAATCCTTATCCTGTACCTGCGGGGTATTCTGTATATGTCAGAGGAGGGACGGTAAAGTTTGTTTAGGAGGACATAGCATGTTGAAGGTCGAAAAAACTGATCAGGTGATACCCCTCAACGTTACCGCACCATAAAGTGAAGGTCACATCTTGAGTGTTGTCTTTAGGGAATACGGTCGTCAGGCAACCTGTTCTCTCCAAGCCTTGACTTCTCTCCCATCTGAAGAGCCGACTGTTTTCGATTGCTCCTCTAAGTGGCTGGGGTAACTCGGCTACACGGCTGACTAGCGCGTTTGTGCACATATGCTTCATCTCTAATGGTATAATGTTAGTAATATCTCTTCAAGCTAAGAGCTTTGCCTTACCCCTATTTTCCTCGTTTGGCGGTTCAGAATTTAGTCTTTTCTGGCATTCTCGCTCATTCTGTGACAGCCGCCGGCTACATGAGAAGGTGTGGCCTTCATCTCCTCTTTTACCTCCAGCGGGGAGCGGCTCGTCATGATCTCCAAGCCGCTTCCGTTTTCTATGGCTCTCCAGACTGTTCTCTAACGGATTTTCGTATGCTGAACTGTCAATCCCTCGCGCCGTTTCTAAATCCCGGAAGTCTTACCTTTCAGAAATTCGCGGTATTCGAAAGAATTTTGCAGAGCCTCTTCGTCTTCCAAAAGCGTGTGTAATGTTTCTCTCACCATTAACGGCCATGAAGGATGGCAATCTGGTTCAACGTCGGCTAAGAGACACTTGAAGATATCAGTGGCCATGGATCCTCCAGCCCAGAGACTCGGCGCGAAGGCAATTGCCCATGAAATGATACCATCGGGGCTCAGAAGTCGTATTTGTACGCATCGTTGTCGCGTCGTGGCCTTTCGAATTCTGGTATCCTCAGTGTCGAACTTTGAGTCCTTTGGCCCCTCGAATATAGTAACAATATTCCTCCTAAACACCGGGGATTGCTTCAGCCGACCATTGGCCAAAATGTCACCCTTACACGCCAAAGCATGAGATCGAAGCTCTTCGCTTTCTTTCCATGCCCTGTCTGCTCGGGACTCTTCCAAGGCTCGGATTCTTTGTTGGATCGTCTTCGCTGTCGTCGCGAGCTTCGCGCTTAAGTCGCGCAAGGTATCCCACTGTTCCTCTGTCGGATAAATCCTATCAAGTTTGGGTATTAGATGATCGGATTTTTCGACGAGGCTTCGCAGCTGAGAAAGAACGGAAGCAGCGGACATGGCTGGAGTTGGATAGAGAGGTGGCTGGAGGCCCAAGCCGAAGGAAGGGGCGAAGTATCGGTCCTACATATTTGTAGGTAAATAGGAAGGATTAGGCGCTACTTTGACTTATGCAGGCCTGCGAAAATGTGTCGCTCGATGGGGGGTGGGATTTCGCTCTGATTTGATAACCTCGGCGGGGTAAGATGTGCCAGTCGCCTCGTCTCACCAAAAAGATGCGGATGGCTATTCTTAGTTCCCGCGTCTCCCGCAAAAAGGATCGTCCACCCTCGCTGACCGTCCCGACCTACCACCAAGTAGACTGACCGGTTTGGCCATGCTCTGGCTGTTCCTCAGAGCGGCAAACGTCTTTAAGAAACTTCAGAGAAAAGGAGACTTTATCTACGCCTACTGCCGCGCGATTGCAAGACTTGCCGCTCAAAAGGCATCCGACCTAAGTATACAGCAAGAATCGTTATGCTGAAGAGCTGCTTCGGCTTCAGTATATCGTACATTCGTTCCAAGGTCTGGGCATGTGATTAATACATTGACTCAGGGCGCGTGAGGTCTTTTGAGTCCTCGTAAAGCCATGGCCTCATGATGTGGATTTCCTCACTCAACGTCGTCTTTACTACTCGCGGGCAGCGAGTCGAAATAGAAAAAGACGAAAAAGGCCATGACGAGACATAGGACAGCTAGAACGACTGTCAGTTAAACAAAGCGTGCAATTGCTTGGCATGAAATACGTACCCAGCGTAATAGTCATGTAGTGGTATCCGATGGCCTGGTACAAGAAGCCCGAAATCAGGGGTCCAGCCATGAGTCCGATGTTGAAGCCTATGGAGTTAATGGCACACGCCCTGGAGCGTCCGCCCTGGGCACCAAAGAGGCGCGGGTTTTTTGACTCGATGCTTCGAAGGGTAGCTAAAGTCGACAACGTCTGATTAGCACTTGATCCGTCAACACGTCAATGCAGAGTGACGGCACTGCCAACGCACCCATCATCTGTATAAAGCCCGCCCCGGAGAGGAGCGGCATGGTGAGGCCAATCCCGACCATGGCACTGACAAACGTCGCCCTTCCATCATGCCCCCCCACAGGAGCTGCCAGCAGCCACAAGAGGGGACTGAGGAGGACCCATCCAACGACGGTGGGCCAGCGTGTTCCGACTCGATCGCGCAGCCAGCCCGTCAGCGGGCTGAGAAAGACGGAAGGGGTCTGGAGGACCAGGAACATGAGGCCGACAAAGGAGGAGCCGGAATGGAACCTGTGACGGAGGTATAGCGGCAGCGTGGCTTCGAACCCGGCAATCATGACCGAGTGGACAATGATGGAGGCGGTGCTGGTGAGCAGGCGGCCGTCGCGCAGGACGACGTAGTAGAAGCTCGCGGATGAGGCAGGCTCCGGCTCCTGGTCGTCGTCGTCGTCGGACTTTGCGTTGCCGTTGGCGGCTCCGGCGGCTGGTTCCGATAGGAGGGCAGACGTCTCGGAAACGTCGTCGCGGCCGGTTTGATGACTCTCAGACGCCTTGTTGCCGCTGGCGTCCCCGACAGGCTGATCAGAGACCTGAGCTCCTTGCCGCGGTTTCTCTATCATGATGAAGCGGGCAATGATGTCGACGACGAGAATGCCCAGAGGCACGCTCCAGGCCGCCCAGTACCCTCGCCACTCGAGCATGGCTCCCGCGATGACGGGGCCTCCGACGATGCCCATCATGACAAAGGACATGCTCAGCCCGATGAACTTGCCCACGTTTTTGTCGCCCCCGGCCTCGGTCAGGATGGAGAGACAGATGAGCCAGGCCGCCGTTCCGGCCACGGCCTGCATCAAGCGGCCGAGACATAGGAACCAGACTATGTGATTCGCAAGGTCAGCGTTTCCGATAATCTCTTGTCACTTCGACAGTGCCCCAAGCTCCCCCCCCCTTGGTGTAAGTGGGTGAGTGGGAAAGCAAAGGTGTCGACTTGGACGTACACGATGGGGTCACGGCGACCAAGACGGTGCCGACGACGCAAGACGTCAGCGCCAGCAAGAAGGGCGTCTTGCCGTTGGGCGCCTTGTCCAGCTGGGCGGCCAGGACGGGCGCCGCAATCAACGTCGCCAGCCCGTGCACGCTGAGCAGGCCCGAGATTGTGGTTTGCGTGTCGACCGGGTCCCGGCCGAGACGGACCTCGAGCATGTATGGCAGAATCGGCACGACGAAGCCATAGAGCAGAGTCTCTAGACGGCCGAAGTGTTTAGCACACTCATTGATGGCAAAGGTAACTTGGGAGTCAAGCTGCGAGGAAAAAAAGGGACTGACCGGTGAACAAGGCGACGCATGCCACGACGACGAGCAGAGCGCTCGACGATCGCCATTGGTACCCGATTGGGCGCTTCACATTCATAGAGGGACCCATATCGCGCGCCCTCGAAGCGAGTCCAGGAGATGTTACGGATGGAAAGTTGGGATAGTATTCCCAGAATCGCGAATCTGCTCGACTCCGAGTTTTACCAAGAATGCTCTCACGGGGATACGTGGACTGGAGACGGCAGCAAACAAGGCACTCTGGATATGCGTGTCATCGAGCAAACAATTCAATTCTCTCTTGACCGAACGACGCACAATTGGTGGGAGAGCAAACAGGAATCGTTGCCGGGCAGGAACCGCCTCAGGGGGGCAAGGGGGTCCCGCCGAGCCGGCAAAAGACGAAGCGGGGATAGTGTAAGACAACGGCCGACTGGCGTCATGAAGCTAGTCGTTCAGCTACTTTTTTTCTCTCCTTCTTTCCTTTTTCTTCTCCGTTATCTTTCTCACACTGCAGATACTCTTGACGAATCATCTGCAACGCCTACGTGTCACGGCATTCATCTCAATGGGGCCTAGCAGTCGTTGAGTGTTGAGGAGGTTTCCGAGGCCGCTCGTCACGCACCTGTCCACGTAAACTCTACACGATGGGATGGCTATATCCCAGCCGCAGCTCGGGAGGAGAGTGTGAGACAGGTTCACAAGACGGTGTTGGCGGACTCCGAGAAAAGGAGCAATTCCGAGCGAATATGATTTTACATGTAGGGCCGTGGGCAGATGCAAAACTGCGGTCGGCGGGGCAAAGCAAGTGTATGATGAAATCTGTCTCAGGGCCGGGCACGTTCAAAGGGGACTAGAGCTAGAACCCTTGGCTAGGCATGTACACAAGTAGGTAAGCAGGTGTTGTCGGGGAGAAAAGATCAGCATCTTTCCTAGCTCCATGTTCCTGTCGGTTGTCGGAAGAAAATAGGGGATAGTGCGCGTAGGATGTGTGATGCTTTTTTTTTCGGACCTGCTTAGTATTCGTATATTGGGAAAGCATTTCCGAAACATCGGTTCTGGCTTATGCCTGCCTCACCCTTGTTCGCATCGTCCCGCCGAATCGCATCTTTGGCGATGCTTTTTCCTGAAACCTTTGCTGCATACCCCTAATCAGGGGGGGCTGGGATCTTGGACTTGCTGGCCGCCGCCCGACATTGGCGATCTAGGGACGTGGATTCGAGGCTGGACTTTGATCGTGAATAGCAGCCGCACGCGGGCCACTCGATACGCATACTCCTAGGAATTGGCAAGGCGGACGTGAAAGTCATGTCCAAGTAGATGGACAAAGTAACTCTGTCGGGGAACACCAAGCATAAACGGATCAAGGGAATAATCAAGGCTAATCAGCAAGTAAACATCCATAAAATATTCTCACCAAAAATGTACATTTTGCCATCTTTGCTTTCCTCCGAATGGCGATATAATTCTTCTCTTATTATAAACCCATCTTGACATATATCCAAAAAGTCCTACTACCAACAATGACTCCATTTTGTCTGTGTCGAGCTTGATAGTAATACCAAGGTGGTCATGCTTTCGTAGTGCCCTTGTAAGAATAGCTGCGAGGTAGACCGCTTGGCCGGCTTCCTGCAGTTACCGTAGCACGCTACTCTTTTAAGGACCGAATCCCCCCAGCGTCACCCACGTTGCTCCCCGCAAAGGATTATATTCCATCTACTCAACCGACTTTGGCCTCCTTTCCAAATCATCACTCCAAGATGTCGACCACGACTGTGACAGCCACAGCAACAGCAACAGCAACAGCAACCGAGACACAGCCCCAAGGCACAGTTCAAGGCACAGTCCAAGGCAAGCTGCGCTATCTTGCACCAGGTCATGCCCCCAAACCATCCGAGCATCATGGACACTTTCCCGACGTTGCCGAGTTTGGCGACGAGCGCATGATGACGCTGCTCAGCCTGCGTCCCCTGCCCCTTGTTCACGAGCTTCCTCTCTGGCACCATCACGCCCAGCTCCACACGCACGGCTTCACGGCCGTTAGGCACTCGACCACACTGAGCCAGCAGCAACACGGCTACAACAGCTTCAAGGACCCCCAAAAGCTCAGGCAGTACCTCGTTCCCGAGACGGTCGACATGCTGAAGCAAGTGACCGGCTGCAAGACGGTGGTGTCTGACATCCTCCTGCTGAGAAACTGCGTGCCGACGGCAGTCGACTCCATTGCCCATGCCGACCAAGCCACGACGCCGTCTGCTGAAATGGACTTTGAGCTGCCCAGGCTCGTCGGCTTCGACTCTGTCCACGGCGGCGCCGCTCCGGCCAACAAGATCCACCTCGACTATTCTACCAAGGGAGCGCGCATCTACATCCGCAACTTCCACCCCAAAGTCACCGAAGCGGCTGCCGGCGTCATCCGGCACGAAGACGCGCTGACCGAGGCCGGCGCGAGCTTGAAGGAGACGTACGGCGCCAGTGGCGGACCGCGCTGGGCCTTGTACTCTGTCTGGAGACCCCTGAAGACCGTCAGGAGAGACCCGCTGGCAGCCATTGACTTCACCACGGTCGACGACGACGACTACGTCTCGTTTGCCGTCCCGGCCGCTACCCAGGGGGGACCGGACATGGGCAAGCCATACGCGGGCGAGGCCTTCTCGGCAACGCACTCGAAGCGGCACCAGTGGTACTGGATAGACAGCCAAACCCCCGAAGAGGTCCTGATCCTGAGGTTTTTCGACAGCACTGCTGAGGGCCAGAGCCGTACCGCCGGGGGCGTGCTGCACTCGAGCGTGGAGCTGCCAGGGACGGCGGACCAGCCGGCGCGAGAGTCTATCGAGTTGAGGTGTCTTTGTGTATGGTAGGAGCATAGCTTATTTGGTCTATTTTAAATGAGACTAAATCGACGATTCTACTTCCGACACAACGTAACCTGGACGCAGCTCTCACACGTAGGGAAGGCAGCTTCTCTCGCGTCTCACCTTGGAATACCGGAAACCTGGGGGACACGACATTCTCAGCACCCGGGCCACAAAAATGAAGGAGACTGTCTCCGAGATGGCTATTGTCCATGAAGCACTAAGCTGCGTATGCACACTTAAATGTCTAGGTGTATCCATCCTACAAGCGGCATCCATCACGTAAAGATCTTGGCAATGCTCAAGTTTCCCTCCTCGGAGCCCTCAATCTCGCCATAGAGCGGAAGCTCCTCGAGCGACTCCCTGAGAATCTTGAAGCCCTGAAACAGCTCCTCGTCGGTAATGGGGAGGGCGACGCCAAGACGAACCCGGCCGTTGAAGCCGGCCGCCACGAGCAGGCCCTTGCTCGCGCAGACCATGGCCAGGCGGCGGGCAGTGACGTGCTCCGGGCGGTTCTCATACGCCACGTCGAGGAGGAGGTTCAAGTCGGCGCCAAAAGCGGGCGCGTAGTGGAGGTAGGGAAAGTTCCAGGTCGAGGTCTCGGCCACCCACTTGGCGTGGATGTCGCGCGCCCTCTCCTGCAGCCGCTCCTCATCGTAGACGGACAGGGCGGTGCGGACGGCGGTGACGGCCATGGCGGTGCAGCCGTAGGTGCTGCCCGACTGGCACGACTTGATGAGTGTCATGGTGTCGTTGTTGCCGAGCACAAACGACGCCGGGTACGTGCCGCCCGAGATGCCCTTGCCCAGCACGACGAGGTCCGGCTTGTGCTCCGGGCCCATCCAGTCGGAGCTGAGGAACTTGCCCGTCTTGCAGCTGCCCATGCGGATCTCGTCGGCGATGAAGAGGATGTTGAACTTTTTGCACAGCTTTTGCAGCTCGATGCAAAAGTCGACTTCTTCTTGCATGTTTCTGTCTCGGCGTCAGTCTCGGTGCCTCTGTCCTGAATATGACATGTTGAGGAGTTTAGATGGGCGTGAATAGGGGTTGAATAGGGGGTCCTGGGGAGCCTACTTGGCCAGCCCATGGAGCGGCTCTAGTATAACAGCAGCAATGCGGTTATGCATCTGCTCAAAGATTTCGGCAAAGTCTTCGGGGTGCATGTAGCGAAGGACCTTGCCCGTCATCGGGTTGATGTTGGTCATGTTGTCGCTCGGAGTGGCAAAATCTGTCTCACAAGACGGTTACCATCAACGTCCGTTTTTCGCGTCGAGCAGACAAGATGTCAGTCCAACTAGACGACTTTTGCACACACCTTTCCAGCCGGCGGCCGGCTCCATCAGCGGCCAGACGCCCGAGATGAAGCCGTGAAAGTTCTCCGACGTGCCGAGGACGAGCACCTCCTTTGGGTCAATCTTCTTGACCTTGACGCCCCATCCGCGGGCCACTTTGCAGGCGACGTCGACGGCCTCGGCGCCCGAAGTCATGGCCGTGACCTTTTGGTAGCCGAATCTCTGGCACAGCTCCTTGGCCAGCAGCGGCCAGTCCTCTGCTTGGCCGGCGCTGTTGGAGAGTGTAACTACCAGGGAGAAGCATGAGTTTCCCTGTTGCAGTTGGGGAAATGGCGCAATGGGCCATGCTCACTCTTCTGGGCACATTGTGACGGTTGAATGTTCGTATAATCCACTCACGCATAGTATTGTGAGTTGGAAGGCTGCCTGTATCGATGATCGCGCTGTTTGCATACTCCAATAGCTCGCGGAAGTATGGGCTCTCGAGCTTATTGAAAGGAACATCGTCGCATGCAACCCAGCGTATCAGCAATCGCTGAAAGTGCAAGGGATCAAATGAGGACAGCACGGCATTCATCACAGCTTGATCCCGTGCATCGTGCGCGTCAAGGTCGATCATGTCAAGAAGAGTACGCTGCTTTTTCTTTCGCGGGGACAGTGGTCCTCCTTTGCTTATGCGATGAACGTCTTCCATGTGATTGTTGGCTTGGCTCGTAGAAGCAGCATCGTAGAGGTGTGTGATCACGGCTCGTTTCCAATGACACCTTTTGCAGAGCCAGAAACGATGTCCTGAGCTCTCGCTCTCGATGTCGTACCCATGCTCCCACACCCATCCAGTGCGTGGTCTCCTTCTCTGTCTGCTAACAGTGTATCCGGGGAGACGACTCCAATCAACGCCCTCATAACCTGGGCGAGCAATTGAATGCGAAGTTTCCACGGTCACGTCTCCGTTGAGATCGGATCTGTCAAAGTCGGTCACTATGTCTGCGTCACTTTGTTCAGGTGAGAACGTAGGCGGAAATTGCATTGCCGGAGTTTCGCCAACTAAGGGGGAAGTCATTCTCGCGAACTTCTCTTCTTTGCAGACTCGCGTACATGTGTTTTCGTATTTCACGGCTCGACGGGCAAGAGGCAAAATTTGTCGCCGAGTGGGTCGGATACGCCATAACGCTTCTTGGGATGATTGGTCGACCAATCAGTTATCCAGATGAATTCAGATATCCAAATTCACTCCAGAGGGATCTGAATTTGATTAGTCACCGAAAAGGCTCGATTTGAATCTGAATAAATCTGGATAAAGCTTATTTGATTTGAATTTATCTAAGTCCAATTTATCTGTTGACAAGCCTGCCGATGTTTGCCAAGGAGCTAGGCCGACCCCTGAAATTACGGCATGAGAAAGCTTCGCTGTGAAGGCTCGTAGC
Source organism: Hirsutella minnesotensis 3608 (assembly GCA_000956045.1). NCBI lineage: Eukaryota > Fungi > Ascomycota > Sordariomycetes > Hypocreales > Ophiocordycipitaceae > Hirsutella > Hirsutella minnesotensis. The sequence goes on from KQ030656.1 coordinate 43,731, forward strand.
GGCAGGACACATCGGATAAATAGCATCGATATCCGTCGTTGGGAACTGATAAGAAGGCAATTTCGAACAGACATGCCAATGGCCTGGGAATCTCCCGCCCACAAAAACGATCCCAAAGAGGCAAGCGACAGTAAGCCCCAAGATCAAGTAACGCAAGACCGTTGCCAACTTGTCATGAGAAAGAATGGCTCGGAGCTGACGGTGTTTTGGGTATCACACAGCCAAGCCCAATTCGTCAACACACAGAATATTTCAACTGGAAGACGAATGCGCAGTCATGGAGGACATGATTGAATCAAAGCGGCAAGAAGTTGAAAAGTACGAGTCCATCCTCGGGTTCCTCAAGGCGAGTGACCCAGGCTCTGCGACGGCTCTGCTCTCTCGGATCCGCGAGGGTCACGATGTAGATGCCGTAGCAAGAGCTGTCGAGAAGGAGACGTATGCTGCGCAGAACGGGGTCAGTCCGAAGAACAAGCCTTGATGCGAGTCGTCAGATTCGGGAGCAGTGGTTCAGGGGCGGCAGGAGCGGAAGCTGGTAAAAAACGTTGTTGGTTGTAAAATACGCAAGGCGCTCTAGCATTGTAACCATGGCATATTGATACCACGCGTTGGGACGAAGTCAAGGTTTCCACAGTGAACGCTTGTCGTTTTAATAGAGTGAAGATGTAGACCGTTCCTTGCGTGTGTGGGGCCACACACTCCAGTCATGTGCCCTTGTGCCGTCGTGAGATGTTCACTTTGTGTGTGACGGGCACACACGCCGTTCAAGAGAACGTCACCCTGTGAAGAAGTTTTTTTTACAACATCTTTGGTAAGATGTTCCCTCGCTCGTTGCACTCGCTTGGTCAGAAGTGTTTCGACTGGCACCTTGACGCTCGTCGCGCGCGGACGGAGTCCTGGCTCCTTACTACAGGTACGGCGAGCCCCTCTTCTCGGGTCCCCTATAACGCTGAATCCAGCATGGATGAAGCTCTTATGTTTGGTTTATAGGGGGCCCAACGGCCCATCGGCGCACACGATTACGGTTAGTTTTCAGTGTTGTATCATGGAGAATCACATTAGAAAGGATTAGCCCCGAGCTAGAGCAAGTTTCCGTTTAGGGAACCGTGCAGTTGTAGAAGAACAAGGCAGAGAATGACGGTTCTTGGTTGTAAACGTGATTGGACCGGGGGTTCAAGCCGGGCTGCCGCTTCCGTAGGGAAAGGCTCCACAAGTGTATGGACAAAGATGTCCAGACAGAACCCTCAAAGAGAGGTATAGGAAGCACAGTTCCCCCCCGAGGGGCGATTTCTTTTTTCCCATTCGTTTGTCGATGAGACTGAAAAGTTCAGAAACAGCAGCAGAGCCATGTCTTTTCAAGTAATTCCTCTTGTGGACCATTCGGGGAGAGTGGAATCTTCCACTGACATGATGATAGCTTCGTCTGCTATTGACGAGACTGTGTATTTTGAGAGAAAGATTTGGAGAAACCATCGTGTCAACGCACATCGACCTGGGGTGAACAGGCGTCGCTCTTTCCGAGTGTTCTTGTGGAGAACCATTTGCGATCGAGATACGCGCCCCTGCGGTTCTTTGTCGTCGGGACCGACATACCCACTCCCTGAGCTCATTGGTGGAGTCTGCATGAAGGTGCCTCTTTTTGCTTGCGCGCATGTCAGGCCGCATTCGACATTCTCGGACCTTGGGTCAGAAAAGTCTCCGACTGCCGGATGTCACCCTCCTTATGGCAGAGAGTCATTGTTGTTGCAGCCATTCTCGTTGTACGCCTCTTCGCCACCAGCGCTTTTGTAAGCGATGGTATATGACCCACTCGGTCACGACCTTCAGAATCACCCGGTCGCATATTTTCGAGAGAATAAATGAAAGCCTGGGAGGCAGAAGGTATCTCTATTCATTGTCGCATTATGAACAGGAAGGGGCTTTCTACTATGCAGTGTTGCTCTGTCTAGGCCTCGGTGAGCCCGAGCTCAGTCGTGAAGAATGCATGACGCTGGAGAATTCTCTTGGTGGAGGTCTATCGAACTGGGTTATTGCTCAGCCAGATTTTTCGCATTGTTTTATTGCGTCTCTGTCTTGCTGTGCAGAACAGTTGAGGATGCAACAACAAGAGACGAGGCTGTTACCTCTGGCTGTTTTCAGCTGTCGGCTTTCCTCGTGGCAGAGATGCGAGCTTCGGGGGTCTTGGAGGGGTGATGTGTCACGTGCTGTATCATTGTAGCCTTAAACGGCCTTCACGACAATAACGTTGGAGAAACATGGGTCACTTATTAACGCTGAATCCAGCATGGATGATGTAAGGCGCACACACACAACTAAAACAGAGAGTGAAGAACGGGGGCCAATGATTCAATTGATTGATCTCTAAAGAACTCCTCCAGTCCGCCGAGGTTGGAAATCCCTTTCCCCTTTTATACCCAAAAACTGTGGAAACACTTCCTGCCAGCGCATTGCAGTCCCGCCTTGGCATGGGTGTCTGTCAGACATTTTGGCTCCACACGGATCTGAGATGGCATCAGGCAAATGAATGAGAATTATCTAAAGAACAAGAGGGGAATGAATGAACGCACGGAATTGTGCAGCTCTTTATACACAAATGAAAGGTTCGTCGCTTGATTACGCAGTAGCTGTTGCCTAGCAGGCCACAGCGGCGTTGCGTAGCAATATCGCCACCGCATGAATAAACCTTCTAGGCAGGCTTGATGTACGACAGTGTCGCAACTTAGGTCCTTTGGCGCGTGACTGATGTTATGTTTGGTTTACTCGTGCCACGCCCCACTTTTCTGGTTTCCGTTTCACCGTCACCAGCAAAGCTGGTGCTGGCAGGGTCGAGGTACTCCTGTGGGAAGGTCTCCAGTAGGGGCAACAGACTGACGGGGTCGTTAAGGCACAGCTACGGCCGGCCGGGTGGCTTCCCGGGAAGGAGTAGGTTTTCTAAGCCCAGGGCCACTGCCAGGCATTGGGTTGGACGTGAGTCGGGTCCTAGACAGCGACATAAAGGAAGGCAATGCCGGCACCATTCGTCGGCGCGCGAACGCTGCCCTTGAGAAGTTGGGTGTGACCTGCCTGGGCGTCAATTCTAAGGGAAACGGGCGTTTTCGGCTTCTCTTTCGAGAGACGGACGTCGATAAAGTACGGCAGAACGACACCTGGATAAAGACACACTTCGACAAGGGAACGCTATATGGGGAGCAGTGGTACCCTCTACGGGTTGATAGAGCACATCGCGGGGTTGCGACGGATGATATCGGATGCGCCGTGTTTGAGCGGATGAACGGGGTGAAAGTGCACAAGATGCGATGGCTCGGGACAGCGTCTGTCGACAAGGAATACCGCTCTCTGGTGGTACACCTGGATAAGAAAGAGGAGGTGGACAGGTTGCTTGCAAAACGAACGGTTGAGATGGCGAATGGCGAGTGTGCATACACGCGACCATTCGTTCAGGGACTTCAACCAGCGAGATGCTACCGTTGCCACCTCTACGGACACTTGCATTATCGCTGCAAGGCGCCAGCTCCGATCTGTGGACAGTGCGCCCAACCGGGCCATTCTGCGTCGACCTGCACCTCGGACGGTTTTAAGTGTGCAGCATGCGGTGGAAAAGGAGCACACAAGGCTACAGATCCTGGATGCCCGGTATATCGCCGGGAACTCGCCAAGTTACGACCGTCGCCCTACTAACATACATCCTCTGTCTTAACCTTTTCTTTTCAGCACAAACCCTCTACCTATACCTGTGGTTGCCCCACAGCTGGTAGGTTAGCTACACCGGACGGCTAAAGGCAGAAGGGCAACAAATCGAACCTCTACAGGCGACGTGGAACTCGACAAGAAGCCTGAAGTGAACGTCAACTAGGGATTGAGGGGCCTCATCATGGAAACATCGGCTGAGGCCGTGATCATGGTGGGGCGAAGCGCGTCGCCTGCATCGACACCCGCGAAACGATCGACACGCGTCGTGAGGCCAAGCACCAAAATTCGAGAAGCCGCGCGACAGCTCGATGATCCAGCGGAGAAGACAACGCGAGCGACTAGGCTTGCAACGCGCGTCGCTTCGGACGATGTCGTGACCAGTGACACGACCGAGCGGCGCAAACCTGTCAGCAGCGGCAGCAGTGGCGCGAACGAAGGCCGAGCCATGCTCCAGAAAGCTCTTGAGCTCTTGAGCGAGTCACGCCGAGAAACGCAAAGGCTCAGCCGAGCGATTGATGTGCAAAATGAGATCATCGTCAAGCAACAGCAGATGATTCAGGAAATGGATCAACAAGGGAAGGAGATGAGAGACGAGCTTCGTCACATTCGAGCGCAGCTAGAGACCCTGACTACGCCCGCGTCTTCTCTGCAGAGCAGTCCGCAGATGTCGTATGCGAGCGCTGCAGGGTCATCGCCGAGGACTCAGAAAATGAACCGAGGCAATGTGCCAGCAGCAAAACCGGCACGAACAGCCGTCAGCGATAGTCTCTACTGTACGGTGGACACGTCACGAGTCGAAGAAGCGAACAAGAGCCAGGCGCAGATCGGTAGCATCTGAAAGGCCATTGAGAGCGACATGAGAAAAAGCCAAAGCCAGGCGAGTTGGAAATGCGCAGCGGTTGTGAAAGACGCTCGAAACCCCGAGCGGATCAAGGTTTTATGCAGAGACGAGGCCGAGTTGAAGCAGGTTAAGGAAGCAGCGCAGAAGACCGTGGCTCTGGGAGCTAGGGTACTGAGGGATCAGCTCTTCCCTGTCAAGGTCGACAATGCCAAACGTACCGCAGTGCTGGACGCCGAAGGCAATGTCCTGCCGGGCGCAGCTGAGGCTCTCGGAGCCGAGAACAACGTCACGATTGCTAAGATCACTTGGCTCAGCAACAGAGAAAAGGCGAAAGCGTACGGGTCAATGGTGATCTATGTCACTAAGGAGAGTGACGCGCAAAGACTTCTGGACAGTGTGTGGTTCGATCTTGCGGGAGAGTCCGCGTGCACCAATGTCTTTGAGCGCCGCAGGTGTTAGTCGCCGTAAATGAGGTATAGGATCCAGTCTATCACTGCTGAACTTATCGACGTCAAAGTTAGATGGTAAACATCTCAGTGTCTCAGTATCATATGCATATTCTAAAGGCAGATTTATATATATCTGATAGGCTACCTCATATGGAAGAGATGCCAGCGAAGGTACAGGCATATTGAAAGCGAGGATAGTGGGTTTGTTATGGTTGATCAGATAGTGCTGGCTATGTGTACAATCAGCGACATCTGTCGCATGCACGTACATATCACTCATTCTGTCTATTATCGTGATTGATCAATCAAACCGGCAACATGACAATCACAATCAATATCAAGTGTGGTATTAAATCATGCATACTAGAATCTAGCTTTGGTAATGAAGCCCAATTTCACCAACGTGCTGCTTCTAGTTCTTCTGGCTATGACTTTGAGTTTGAAATTAAACATATCGATATGTGTCACGCGCCGGAAGGGCTTGGCTGGAGTGGACGGCTGGACGATTCCGAATATTGGCTGGGTTGGATATTCTGCATTAAGGCACGAGGCTGAACAGCAGTGCTCCTAATAGTGCAAACCGTTTACACTATTAGTCCGGACTGCTCCTCTCAAGTCTGGTTCTATCGAGCCAAAAGCATTTAATATTGTATCCTACCAATGAGATTTCTCATCATTTGCTTTTGTCACGATTGAACCATACTTAAGACCAGCAGTTTGGACTAATAGTGTAAACGGTTTGCACTATTAGGAGCACTGCTGAACAGCCTCGTGCGGGTATAAAAGTGTCATCTTACAGCACTGGAAGAGCTCGTCAGAGATCAACAATCGTATCATTGGTCCCCGTTCTTCACTCTCTGTTATTGTGATTGTGCGCCTTACAATATGACTTCTTTCATGGCTATTCTATCTGCAGTTAATCAGAAGACATTCATGGATATGCTTATGATAATGTTCTCAGCAGATGAGACAATAGGAAATATGAGCGCATTTGAAGTCATATATGTATGTGCTAAGATGAATTTATTGCAACATGAGGTGACTACCGAATCTGCAAAGAGATATGTATATATGGGTTTGATAAAAGAAGCTTCTGAACTGAAAGATGAGTATATGAGAATCACTGAAATTCAGAAACTTACAGTAGGTGATCATAAAAAGAGTAATGAAGTCATATTCTGACGAATATGGAATGAAATGTCCTGCCGATTCCAGTTATGCTAATGATGATTTTAAGTACTAGTCAGAAACTCCGTACTGTTAAGTCTGTTATTCATTTAGTTATGATTTTATGCATTTGTTGTTCACAGTCTGCTAAATACAGTTAAAACCTATAATAATGAGCGACTATGTCGTACAATGGCACCCTATCATTCAGACATCTGCAGAAAACATGGAACATAATATAGATACCGTTGTGATGTTTCCTCCTGAGCTTCATACAGAGAGAATAATAGGGGAATTTAACTATTATCCTATACGTAGACTGTTAGTAACTCCTCCATGTAGTGCAGAATATAGCGATGTACCATCAGATATTACATATATAAATAGTCGATGTAAGAGGCTGGCCCGGAGTTTGTTCAACAAGCGGGTGCCGATGTATTGTCTATCTAGAGCTAAGGAGAAAAGGAAGCCGAACTCGAGGCGTAGCCTCGAGTGCGAGCTTATATCGCCTATTATAGAATGTTCTCGCAGCTCCGGGCCCCCGAAGCGGGGCCGGTGCTGCCATCCGAGCATGATCCACCGGACCCGGTTGTACCGGGTCCACCACGCCGGGTACAGCCCGTGACAGGTATAAGGATATGACGGAATAGGGGTATAAGAAGGGGAAGCCTTCCTAGGAAGATGTAACAAGAACAACGATTTTTCAACACGAAGAGACTTATACGGCATTTTCTATCTATTCAAGCTAAGTGACTTCTCTACCTGTATAGTAACTCTCTTCGCGAGAGGACATGCTGCCGGTTAGGGCTCTCGGAAACCCTGTGGGCCGTACGTGGTTCAACGTCTTCAATTCAACTCAATCGCCTCCATCTGAAGGCAGGTGGTTCAACTCAACGGGAACAATGATGAGTAAGCTATCAACGCAGCTCAATGGTGAGGCCAAATTGATGGAATTGAATTGATCGCCACCCTGCCTTGTTGTCCTTCACTTGGGGGAATCCATGGGGACCAAAAATGGGTCTTGAAGAATGACTGCCTTCCCGGAGACCGCAATAAAGTTCCTACCCCCATCTGCTAACAGTTCAACGCGTGGAGGGTTGTGCATAAATCCAGGTTTTGACTTCTTCCCCTTACCCTCTTCTTTGTCGCGAGGTGGCTCGTCCGCGTCTTCGACGCTTATCGGGTCGACGTGATAGCCATGCTCCACGAAAAAGGG